>JAJJWW010015561.1:0-100811 GCA_023531295.1 Papaver armeniacum
GTATAAATTTGAGTTGTTCTTCATGTAAGAAAAAGGTGAATTTGGAGGGTTTTGTTCTTTTAATTCAATTTCAATTTTGTTTTAGAGTTTGCATGATGTTCTAAGTTATTTGACTAGGGTGTAGATGAAACCCCCTGATTTAATGTGAAGTTAATTAAATTCTCAAATTGTTCTTATTGTTTGTATTGTCTAGGATTATAGTTAGCCGTTTAGTTAAACAAACCTGTGATCAATGGTACTGTAAGAAGACCATTGATACTAGGGGTGAGTGAAGGGAATCAGTTGATCAAATATCTACCTGATGCCTTCAAGGGAAGGCATAAGAACACGTTGAGAATTTGCATTGCCTTAGCATAGGATTAGAAGGTGGATTCAACCACCCTAGTACTCTCAGCCATTTGTTTACAACACCTCTTGCTTATTTGCTGCCTTAGATTACAGTCACAACTTCATCTAGTCATATCGACATTCAAAGCAAACCATATTTGTGTTACTCCTTAAGAAGACCATTGATACTAGGGGTGAGTGAAGGGAATCAGTTGATCAAATATCTACATGATGCCTTCAAGGGAAGGCATAAGAACACATTGAGAATTTGCATTGCCTTAGCATAGGATTAGAAGGTGGATTCAACCACCCTAGTACTCTCAGCCATTTGTTTACAACACCTCTTGCTTATTTGCTGCCTTAGATTACAGTCACAACTTCATCTAGTCGTATCGACATCCAAAGCAAACCATATTTGTGTTACTCCTTTAGAAATCAGTTTAGTGAACCATTAGAATCAACTTTACACACTCCAATCCCTGTGGATCGACCTGTACTTGCCCTGTGTTGCTAGTCGACACTGTGCACTTGCAGTATACATTGTAGGCATCCCCATACCCAGCCTATCAATGGTGCTCCAGGTGCATGTATTTTATTTCCGTGCCTTTGACAATCTTCGCAACGCCATGATACTCGTTTCGCATCTTCATGCATATATGGCCAATAATAACCTTGCATTTTCGCTCTGTATGCCAAAGATCTTCCGCCGCTGTGATTGCCAGCATCCCCACAATATAATTCCTTCAACAATTCTTCTCCCTCTTTTCGTGTCAAACATCTGAGAGATGGTCCGTTAAAGGATCTCCGATACAATACCCCGTCTCTTAGTTCATAATTTGTCGCACGGCTCTTTAATTTGTGTGCCTCCAATCTATTTCTTGGTGTTTCTCCTTTCATCAGATATGCATGAAGTTCTGCTCTCCAATCTTTGATATTGAGTACTTGTTCTCCATCTTCTATTATCATTATATCTACCTCTTCTTCTTCTTCTTCTTCTTCTTCTTCTTCTTCTTCTTCTTCTTCTTCTTCTTCTTCTTCTTCTTATCGATTGATGGCGATAGAAGTGTTTGTATCTTTATGCATCTCGCAGTTGGGTCTGTCATCATACTTGAGATGAAAGCAAAAGCATCTGCGAGTCTGTTATCTTTTCTTGATATATGTCTCCATTTTATTTTTGGGATTTTCGCTGACAATTCTTCAACAAGTTTCTTGTATTTCTTCAAGGATGGTTCATTTGTAGTGTATTCTCCTTTTATTTGACGAATGACTAGTTGCGAATCACTGGTAATCCTCACATTTTCCAACTTCATTTCTATTGCGAACTTCAGGGCATGTATCACAGCTTCATATTATGTTTCATTATTTGTGGATGTAAACTCCAATCTGAAGGAAAAAGCCATTTTGGTACCTTCTGGCAAAATCAAAACAATTCCAACTCTGTTACCTCCCCCATTTGATGATCCATCCACCAATATTTCCCATCTATTTGGCTCTATTAATAGATCTCTTGGATTTCCATGGTCTTCTTCTACATCCATCATTTCTTCCACAGCTTCATCATCTTCTAGAGGGAATTTTGCTAAGAAATCTGCGACAACTTGTGATTTAGGTGAAGATAATATTTCATATTTGATTTTGAAATGTCCTACTTGTGCATTCCATCTCTCAACTCTGCCTGATCTTTTTGAATTCTTCATTACTGACTCAATTGGTACCTTTGTCAACACCTTTATTTTATGTGCCTGAAAATATATGCGAAGTTTAAATGTTGCATAAACTAATGCCAAAGTTAGTTTTTCAATTTTTGAATAATTTTTCTCTGCGGCATTGAAGGTTTTGCTGATGTAATAGATTGGTTTCTCAACCCCTGCATCTACTCGTAATAACACAGCACTTAATGCGTGCGAATTTGTCGCAAGATAGATTAACAATTCTTCTCCTGGTTCTGCTTTTTGCGAAATAGATATATTCGTCAGATGTTCTTTTATTCCTTGAAAAGCTTTCTCGCATTCATCTGTCCATCTAAACTTCGTCCCCTTTTTGAGTATGTTGAAAAAATGTTTACATTTGTCTGATGATCGCGAAATGAACCTTCCTAACGAAGCTAAGAGCCCATTTAACTTCTGTACATCTTTTACTGTCGCTGGTGTTGGCATGTCACGAATTGCTTGCACTTTCTCTGGATCAACTTGTATTCCTTCTTTTGATACAATGTAGCCTAAGAATTTTCCTGATGCAACCCCAAAGATACACTTCTCTGGATTTACTTTGATGTTAAAAAGCCTCATTTGTTCAAAACTTTCCTCAGATCTTGGACATGATCTTTTTCTTCTTTACTTTTTATTAACATGTCATCCACAAACACCTCCAACGTTTTGTGTATCCACTTCGCAAACACCTTCTCTACCATCCTTTGGTATGTTGCTCCAGTATTTCGCAAACCAAATGGCATTTTCGTATAACAGTATAATCCTCTTGGAGCGAAAAAAGCAGTATGTTCTTGATCTTCTTCAGCGAGAGGGATTTGATTGTAGCCTTTGTATTCGTCTAGAGAAGATATTCTATCATTTCCCGCTGCTGATTCAACCATTTGTGGAATATCTGGTAGCGGAAAACTGTCTTTCGGACAATCTTTATTTAGATCAGTAAAATCTATACAAATTCTTATCCCCTTATTCTTCTTCGGGACCACAACCATGTTTTCTATCCACTCCGGATATTTAGCTTGTCTTATGATTCCTGCATCAAGCATCTTCTGCAATTCTTCTTCTATTTGGGGATGATATGTTGTTGCGATTTTTCTGATTCTTTGTTTGAATGGCCTTGCATTTTTGTCAATTTCTAACCTATGACACGCCACAGACGGATCTATTCCCGGCATCTCATCCATGTTACATGCGAAAATATCTCTATATTCTCACAACAGACTAATAGTTCTTTCTTCTTCATCTGCCTCCATCTTAGTCCCAATTTTTAGTGTTGGTTCCGCCGCGGTGTAACTGGTCTCAGGTTCTCCCATAGGTGTTGGTTCTTTTACCTCCTTCGCAAGTTCATTCCCTTCTTCCGAAATTTCGCAGGGTATTCCTTTTCCTTCCTCTGCTCTTACCATATAAGTTCTAAATTCTTCTTCTTTCTTTGCCTCCTTCGCCATTTTTCTGCGATTTTTTCGCTTCTTTGCACGTCCTTCATATTGCTTTACTTCAATTTGATAACATAATTTCGCTTTATCAACATCCCCTCTAATTTCACCAATCCCACTCGGCATAGGAAATTTAATGCATTGATGTAATGTTGACATTACGGCTTTAATTGCGTGTATCCATGGCCTTCCCAACAACATGTTGTATGGAGATTCCATATCCACCACGCATAATGTCACTCGTGTTTCAATCTCTCCTAGCAAAATTCGCATCTCTATTTCCCCTTTTGGTTTTGTTGTAGATTTGCCAAAGCCATGAATATGATATGTTGAGGGAGACATCTCTTCATTGTTATACCCCATTTCTTTATATGCATGGTAAAACATTATATCCACCGAACTCCCTGTATCCACCAAAGTTCTGTTTACCGCCCATTCTTCCATAGTTTTTGCTGATTTCCCCTTTTATTTCCGTGTGGTTACTGTGATTACCAAAGGAAAATGTATGGCTCAAATTTTCTCTTGGTATTTCGCTCTTCTTTGTGAATGTAATTTTCTGCTTTTTCCCAATCTTTCAAGGGTGATACCTTCTCCACCGTCATGATTTTCTTTCCTTCAAAATCTCGTTTATGTATTCTCCCTTTGATGTTTTCATGGAATTCATTAATCATTGTTTTTGTAATCACGCTACACTCCAACTTTCTGTTGCATTCCTTGGTTGAAACTGATTTATCGATTTGTTTCATCATTTTCTTGATTTGAACAATCTTAATAACAATCTTTAATCTTATATGCCAATCGTTGTTTCTAGCGCCATTATGTAGTTGCAGGAAATCCCACAATACATCTATTATGTAGTTGCAGGAAATCCCACAATACATCCCTCACAAGAATTCATAATAATCAACATATCTTTAAGTTCAACAATCACACTTTTTATTAATTGGGTTTAAGAATTTTTACAAGAAGGAAATGAAATCAAGAATACAACCGCTATCTTAAACTTTCTCTCTCCTCAGAACTTTCTCTCCACTCTCAAAAGATCTCTCCTCACCTTAAGCCTCGTTCGCTAGGGGCTCTTTATATAGGATATTACATAGTGGGTGACAAACTAAATTCGTCCTTTATTTTCGGATCTGACTTGCGATATTCTCGCAAGTATACAAGTGTTAGATTTAGCAACACTCCTAAATCTCGCTAGGTTTCCACATCTTTCTCGTGTTTTGGCTGTCGTCATCTGTCGCGTCATTTCTATAACCACTCTGCGATGTCTTCGCAATGTGTTGTATAACGGTTTCGCAATGGTATTGATGTTGCGATATTCTGATCCTACAAAAACTATACAACAGAGACTAAGATAATATAATTAAGGAGCAATACTTTCAGTTTCAGGTGCTCTTTCTTGGAATATCTCCATGAATACCACTACCTGTGTCTTTTTTGTATGTCCCTCATCTTGATTCTAGCCGTGCTTCTTTTTGTAATTAAGTCTCTTATTACCTTGTTTTTGGTAAGAGACTTTATTACTTGAATCATTGTCCTCTTTTGGAATCATTCAAGTCTTTCAGTACTTGTGAAAAGTTTGGAGCTTTCCAAGTCCTTCTTAAATGAACACAACACAAGCACATGAAAGTGTGTTTTAGCGGGTTACAGTCGATCATCCACCAACTGATCCACGTGGGATGGGATAAGACGTCTAGGGTACGTACCTAAGCAACAAACAATTTTGATTCAGAAGAATGAAAATCGACCGAGACGTGCATTTACATTTTCCGTAGACAAGAACCTCATACTACAAGCTGAAAATTTTCTGATGCAGCTTTTATATCGAACAAATTACAATCGGGAAAGATCTAATGACATGGTTAGAATTACATTATCATGATATGGTGGCCCCATTTTTTTTCTAAAAAATCCAAACGACAATGGATCTTTTGATGACATATTCCTCTTATAAAGCTTTACAATCCTACCACAAATGACAGTAGTCCGAAATAGTAAACTTCACCATCCACGAATTATAATTTCAACCGTTAATCTTCAACGGTTGATATTCAAAACGGTAGATGGCGGTCTTGTACATCTCAGGATGCGCTCATTTTTGGTTGGAGTGTAGAGCTTTATAAGAAGAACATGTCATAGTTTTTTTTTTTTTTTGCTTTAAACACATTGGCGGTTGGATTTGATTAAAAAAAAGAAAAATTAGCGTTTGGTCCTATTTTATGTGGTCACAAGTTAGTCTGGTCCACCAACAAAAGGGGAGTTCTGTTTGGTCTTTATTTATTCAAAAATATTAAAGTATCTAAAGTACCATTTTTCTCTCTTATTTTTTTTTCCACGTGATTTTGTTTTGTGGTTTTCTCTCTTCTTTATTTTCTCTATTAATTTCTCTCTTTTCTTAACATTAATAGATAAAAAAACCTAAAAATTAAATATCTCTCAAAAATTATTATATTATCGATAATATAATAAATTATTATTTATATATATTTTATCTTGTAAATATACAAAAAAATAATCAAACAGAGCTTGTGGTTGGTAACCTAGCAACAAGCTGGGCTCCAACACCTCTTTGAATAGCTACGCCTAATCTATAAAAATAAAACTACCTAAGCCGCTACTGGCATCATTGCTCATCAGGCAATTCCGTAGGCGCTTGAAAAAAACAAGAGTATCCTCGCCAAGTTCCCCTAAAGTAGAGAAAGCTAGAACACCTAACTCATATCCACGTGCAACACACTTGTCCAAATATTTGGCCCGTTTGCGAGAAACGGCACCAGAAATAGCCTTCCCATGAGCAAATGAGCGAACCCCATCACCAGTGAATGGAGAAACACCTGTAACATCCATACAAACATCTTGCCCGTTTTCCCAATTAAGAACAAGAATATCAGCAGGCTTAAGATCTCTATCATCATCTGACCGAAGGCCAAGGGAAACCTCTTTGCGCGCAGGTACGTTGGCTTTGTAGCAAATGTCGAAGACAACATCACGAACAACATCATGGCGAAACTTGTACCCAATATCCTTAGCACAATGGAGCGCATGATCACCAAAGATGTCCATAGGTTTGCTACAACATGGACATGAGCTATTCTCAACGAACATAGGAATACCGAGACGATAACAAAGCACGGCTCTAAATTGTCTAGGCCCAAGGCATTGGTTAAGCCCACTAATAGGAACCGCCAAAAGATAGTCTTGAGCATGCTTGACACGGTTGCATTGCCATAAGATAGAATCTCTTTCAGACATAAGAAATTGGTCTGGGATTTGCTGTTTAACTGCATCAAAATAGATACTGCCAAGGAATGCATAGAAGGGGGGGCAGAATCATCGACACAGTAAGTAGACGGTAATCCACATACCTAGGTGAAGGTCTGAAGAGCCAACTGATAAGCTGAACCTTTGTCCGTTGAGAATAAATCACCAAGGATCACTTGCTGCAAAGAAGTAGTCTGGCTCTGAGAAGCGAGATAACAAGAAGTAGTCTGGCTCTCTCAAAATATAAGTCGAAAAATTAATAAATTTTATATATTCGGAAAGGTCTCAACGAGATCTACGTAACGAGTACTCATTATACTATGTTTCATAATTTTAATTTTTTTTCGGTATAATAGTAGTTCATATCCGAGAATGAACACTATTTTAGAACATGGTAGTTCATTCTAGTTCTAGCAATTCATTTCGTAGAATGAACTCATATATACTAGCAATTTATTTTGTAGAATAAACTTGTATATACTAGCAATTTATTTTGTAGAATAAACTCATAATAGTAGTTCAATTTGAAGAATGAAGTCGCAATGGTAGTTCATTATTATAGTTCATATTGTAGAATGAACTCGTGATAGATAATCTTATTTTCGAATGAACTCATAATGGTTGTTCATTTTGTAGGATTATGTTGTAAAATGAACTCATAATGATAATTAAGAATGGAAGTTCATATTGTAGAATGAACTCGTAATAGTTGTTCATTATGATATTTCATATTATAAAATGAACTCGTAAATGGTAGTTCATATTGTAGAATGAACCCGTGATAGGTGTTCATATTGTACAATGAACTCGTAATAATAGTTTATTATACCAGTTCATTTTGTAGAATGAAATCGTATGGTAGTTCATTTTGTAGAATGAACGCGTATGTTATTTAATCCTAAGGGTTTACTTTTTGAATGAACTAGCTAGTATGATAGTTCATTTTGTAAAATGACCTCGTATAATAGCTCATTTTATAGCTAAGAATAAGGTAAAAATTAAAAGCTCCGAAATATAGCGACAATGGTACTCGTTGGAAAGCTCTTGACGAGGGCTTTCCGAAGATATAAAATTTATCATTTTTGGACATATGATTCAAAAGATATTTAAGTTTTTTTTTTTTTTTTTTTTTTGAATACGGAGGCGGTAGATATATTTGACAGAGGTTTTAGAGAGAGGCAATAGAGGGCATTGTGGTTTTTGGAGGTCTGTTCTTTGGGGAGTTACGGTGGAGGCTATCTACCTTACCTATTCGATATGGAGGCCTTGGTTTATACACGGCTAAGGAGGCATCACAATTCACAATATGCCTTTCTGGCATCACGTGTGCAAACTTGGGGCTTGCAAGATCACGTACTCAGGGATAATGGAGTGAAAGGCATGGATGATAATTTATATATGGCTCTGAAGACATTACAAGCAACTCTACCTGATCAAGATTTTAGCAGCTTTACCAATAAAGACACCGCCCCCCCTTAAAGCACAAAGTAACCTGGCGAGTGCTCTTTTTGGTAAAGTGGTTAAAGATATGGATAGGGTTTATGAGTTATCGGTCAAACAGAAAGCAGTTTTGGGTTGCCTGCAAGCAGCGCATGCTCAAGACTTTCTTCTTGCTATTCCGATTGAGGGTCTTGGGCAGAAGATGTCATCTGTGGAGTATCGGTCTATTCTTAAGTATAGGTTAATGATTCCTCTATACCCTTCTGATTCATGTTGCCCTGCTTGCATCACAGGGTTCTTAGACGCGTACGGGGAACATGCAGTCCATTGAAAGGTAGATCCTGGTTTCAAATATATACATGATCATGTGCGAGATACCTTATATGATGTTTTATGGAGGGCTAGTATTTCAACGAAGAAAGAAGCGGCTGTCAATTTTTTGACAGACCCACTTGAGGGGAGATCAACGCTTAGGCCAGCGGATGTTCTTATTTTTGGGTGGGCTAATGGAAAACACGCATGTGTTGACCTTACTGGGGTTTCACCGTTAGTAGGCATTGGTCATGATTCTTTCACGGTGGGACAAGCAGCTTTGAGGACAACCTCGGGTAAGATAGCAAAGCATGAGAAAGCATGTGCCGATAATGGACATTCTTTTATCCCTTTTGCTTTTGATACTTTTGGGTACTTGGCTCCAGAGGCGGTTGGACTTCTTACGAGAGTTCAGAAAGTCATGCATAGTAATGTCATGACCCCCCGTTCGAGAGAGTTTGTTTTTAAAAGGATAGGTTTTGCAATTCAAAAAGGGCTTGCAGCGCAGTTTGTTGCTCGCTTGCCTCCTATGTAATTTTTAATTTGATTTTAAATTAAATGAAGACTTTGATGAAATAAAAGAAAGAAAATAGAGAAAAAGGTTATTTCTGCCGATATTAAAGGAAAATGACATCATTGATGACATCATCCCACGGGTATTGTCCATCTTGGGACCAAACAATAATATTTAAGACCAAACAATAATATATATTTAAGAAAATGACCAAACAGGCAGTTGACTAGGTCAACAGGACCAAATTAACTCTAATATATTATTCTTAGGACTAACTGATATTTCCTACTAAAAAAAAATGACATCGAAGTGTTAAAATAATGTCATTCTAACCATGTCATATGATCCTACCCCATTAAGATCGCCACATACATAGAGAACATATTCCAACGCACAAACAAGAAAAGTTGTCATGTTGAACTATAATGGTATAAAATTGGGGTATGAATCTCAGTCACGTTCGGCCCAAGAACAGTTAAAAGTCAGGTCACAATTATAAAAGCCCCTGGTGGAAGCCTTTTTCCTTAAAAAAAAAATGTTGTTTTTCTTTATATAAAAAAATAATGCGATCAGTACCTGAGAGTTATAATAGTATTATATCCATAAACAGCTGTTAAGATTAGGAATGTGGAAAAGTAAACATGTTAATCGATCTGATTGAACTACTCTCATTCAGACTACTTTAGGAACTCTTAACAAATCATCATCTTGTTGTTTTCCCAATGCCCAAAAGGTTAACTGATAGATTAGACTCTATCCAGATGAAGTTTTTCTGGAATAAGAAAGGAAACAATAGAGGCATATACTTTAGGGGCTGGGACAATGTTGCCAAGACAATTGTTCATGGTGGACTTAATATCAAGAAAACTGAATACCTAAACTCTGCTCTTCTGGCGAAGCTTGCTTGGAGAATGTTAAAAGAACCTGATGCTTTATGGGTTCAGATTCTCAAACATAAAAACTTCCCAGACCACAACCCTCTTCACTATGTGAATGATAAATCTGGATCTTGGGTTTGGAGAGGCATATGTAGAGGCTTAGAGATCATTAGGGAGAAATATTGTTGGGAGGTTGGGAATGGCAAGAACATCTCAATATGGAAGGATATGTGGGTGCCAGGTAAAAATGGTTTGGTTAATTCACATTTTGTGTCTGCCAATATTAGTACAGTAGATCAATTAATTGACCAAACTACTAATGATTGGAATGTCTCTATGCTGAATGCTCTCTTTGATAATGAAACTGTAAGGAACATCTGCAGGATTAAGATTCCTTTAGAGTCTGCGGATGAACTTAGATGGACTCCAGCTTACAATGGTGAGTTTTGTGTTAAAACAGCTTATAGAGCTGTAACTGATAGAGTTTTTGGTCCACTCCAAGGGAATTTTAATTGGAAAGCATTTTGGAAACTCAATCTGCCACCAAAAATTAAGCACTTCCTATGGAAGTGTGTCAATGATTGTCTTGTTGTGAATGGGAATATAGGCAGGTATGTTCAACATGTTGATAAAAACTGCCCTCTTTGTAACAATCATATTGAAACAGTAGATCATCTTCTGCTAAATTGCAATGTTACTAAGAATATGTATGCTGCTGTGAATAGTGTTTTTGCAGGGATGTATAATTGTAAGAACTTGAAAAATTGGATAGAATCCTGGTGTGAGAATGGACCAGTAAATAGACAACTTAACTCTGCTTTTGTTGTGAGTGCTGGTTTTATGCAATGGCATGTCTGGAAACTAAGATGTGCCAAAGTTTTTGACAATATGCAAGTGCATGTAGATTTGTTTAAAATACAAGTGCAAAGTGACATTGCAGAATGGAATAGTATTCACAGGCAGCAAAAAAATAATAGTACTGGTGGTACCCAGCGCATAAGAACTGCAAGTTGGAGTCTACCAGAAAATGTATTTACAAAAATTAATTTTGATGGATCCTTCCAAAAACATTCTAATCTTATGGGATGTGGTCTAATAGCTTTTTCTGATGCAGGGACCTGTGTTGGAGCAGCAACTATTCAAGCAGTAGTTTATGATGAAGAACAAGCAGAGGCTGTAGCAGCATGCGAAGCAATAAAGATGGCACAAGTGAAAGGAGTGCCAAAATCTTTTTTTATAGCTAGTTTTGGAATGGCAATGATATGCCAAGTGATGTAACTTCTCTTATAAGAGAAAAAGATTGCATGGTCTCTGTTTAATTTAATTCAAATCTCAGATCTTTCTTATTAAAAAAATAAAATAAAATAAACTGCTGTCAAGTAAAAGAAGAACATAACTCACATACTATTACAACCACTTCAGATGACACGAGAGATGCGTGTATGCAGCACAAGAGCAGTAAACTGCCAAGCTATGTCATTCATTCCCATTGCTTCCTTACCTGTGTCAAAGTTGGACTCAGCAAAACCAGAGCTACACAAACAAAAGCTATGAGGAAAGCACTTTAGACAAGAAATAACACGTTTATAACATTCGAACAAACTACAGAGGGTAAAACTGAACCAACAATGATAGAACAAAAAGAAGGGAACACTATTGCAAAACACATCATTCACTTCTGAAACTGAGAGTCCATACCCAGAATCAAATCAACAACTCGATTAACCTTTGAACATTCAAAAAAACAATAGACTAGAAAAGACGGTGAAATAAAAATGTTATGTCAGTATTCACATTTAACAGAAAAATTGGATTATTTACAGAAAGAAATGAGAGGCATTGATACCATACAATGACAACACAGGAAAATACTTTTCCTTATTTATACATATATGAGGAGAATGCACTACTAAGGCACTTCGAAATGCATGCTATCAGGAAAACAGGATGATGGTTCCCCATTGCAGATAACTCAGATTTTAAGTATGACTACCTAGTCACCTAGCAGTCGCACACCTTGGTACATTACTCCAGGTCTGAGATCGTTAAACGTATCCACACTTCTGAAGCCACTCAACTCTCTAAGACCAGCCCAACCACGACGGGAAAGGAAATCACGGAAGTCATCTTCGGTGTACAGAGTTTTTTCTTCACAGCGGGATGGCATTGGCAGGCGATCAGTATCATCATAGATACAGATCTTTATAGTCAATCCTGACCAAAAAAAAAAAGATTAAAATTTGATATTCTCAATTCTCTACCCTCTATCATTAAGAAATGTAATTTGTGGTTACCTTCGTCAAGGTGGAGAGCGTATGTCCCCAATGGCATATCCCTATCAAGGCTCCGAACAACCTCATCTTCATCCTCTAACCAAAAAGCACGTTTTGTTCTTAATCCAAAAGCTGATTTAATTGCTTCCTTGATTGCATCTGCTGTACCATCTATACCAATTTTTCTAGTAAACTCGCCACATTTTACAGATATAACCCTCCCACCATATGAGTTGCTCTCTCCACCTGCCAAAAACAGAAGCAGAAATAAGCATGATGCCAGGATGGATTTCAATGTTCGTCTTCTGATCCAGGAAATAGCTTCATAACAAAGTAAAAACTGGAGAAGAGATAGCTAGCGGTCTTTGAAAGGCCATAGAAAAATCAGCAAAGAGAAACAACAAATGCTACTGTAGAAGCAAAGCAAATTCCTTGAAGAGAGACCAAAAAGAAGGGTGACAAACAGCCGATATGAACACGGACTTTCAGTCTTCAACACCACTAAGTCATCAGGAACATGTTCTGTCAAATGATAAGAGCAACAAGGCTCATCTTTTCCCTTTTATTTCAATCAGTGGCCACAGCCGCGATACACTCATTTTCCAGATACGGGTATAAACTGCTACATGGTACTTGCAAGTCGCAACAACTTGAGATAAATTTCGAGGGTAAAAAGAATTAGTCTTACAAGAGGATATGGACTACTTGAGGCCTGACAAATGCAACACCAGCAATTGAAAGTCATGGAACTTGATTGTTATTACTTACCATTTTCGGGATTCGCTCTCCAATTCCATGGAGGAACCCCATTGGCTGCAACTCCGTCAGTTGCGGTGATGGCAAGAGGGTGTCCATCATGATCCAATCGTCTTTCCAGATTGAGATTCGACTTACCACTAGCTGTGGACATGCTGACTAGGTCAATATCAATAAAAAAGGGTAAATAATAACAGATCTTTTTAGCATCACTAAAAATCGTGAGTTGGAACCGGTAAATATGAAGCTAGTAGAATAACATTAAATTACTACTAGGTGACAAATACACTTGAGGACTATCTATCAGAACTGTATCTTGCTATTTTTGCTGAAAGTACCAACAATACCTTCCACGGATCCGAACGGAATACTGTTCTCCTCAAGACCTATGCAGAAACAGTAAAGCAGCTGTTAAAACTGATACATACTGACCAAAACAAAATTAATAACAGTTGATTGACATTAATGTCGAGCTTTTTCTCAGAAGTTACCAACAGGAAATCCGGCTCCACAGATGAATTTACTAACACAGAACACTGGGCATTATAAGTTTGCACCAATGCACAGACTATATGAAATAAGTGAATACACGATTGCTAGTGGATTTAGACATGTACATACTAAAGAATCCGATGAAATAGCAGACCAACAATTACGACTTCAATAGAAGTGGAATCTACGGCAAACTAGACAAAGATAACATCTATCAGTATCCGTTTTCTGAAAACTTGCTATATCATATATCTGCCAAGTTACTTTGCCAAGAACATGCTCGTTTATGTTTTAATGAGAAGGTTCAGCATACAAACTTTTAAATAAATAATTGCATCCAGTGAAGGTCGCGAGTAGATAAATTCAGCACTTAGCATTCAAATCAAATGCAACGAAACCTTTCAAAAAAAAAATAAAAAATGCAACGAACATAGCACCTATAAGTTGAGGTACTTTCATTATAAGCACACGTAGTTCAACACAATTCTACTACTTTCTTGTTTTGATTAAATTTCCTCTTTAACTTGCTACAAATTACTACATATATCATGTGCTAGTACTCTAGTAGTAGGCAGCATATATTCACGTCATATACAAATTATGAGGTGTGGGAACACATGAATGCAGCTGGATTTAGACATGACGATACTATATAACCAATGAAACAGCAAACCAACAGTTATTGAAAAATAAATAATAAACGTTCAATGAACTTGATAAATAAATCATCCATCAGTATCAGCTATTGAAAACAAAATTAGTCTGCTACTGCATAGGTCTTCTATTTATGGTTCAACTTAGCAATTTAGAATTTGAAAATTTGAAAGAATATTGCCTAGGAAAAGTCCAATAAGAATTTTTTCAGCCTAAGGCATCTGAATTACCAAACAACTTGGTAGCTGCAACAAGTTGAGGTTCGTGACATTTGAAAATACTTTTAAACTTAAACTATTCTTACTACCTTTTAGCTTTGATTGCATTTCTTCTAGGAAGTTACTTATTACTTTTACATAAAGCATGTTGTAGTTGGGACCTTCGGCAAGGCTGTAAAAGATAAACATCACTCTTGTCTACTTCTAGTCCATATCTTAAGAGCTTGTCAGAAACTATGACTACACTCACCAACACTGCATTGTCATGTATCATTCTACGCTTTCCACACTCCACCTTAGCAATCAAATGGCACGTTTTCCCCATGACAACTCCGCCCAAAATCGGCTCAAAACAATTTCACAGGTGAAGATTATCCAACCAGACAAAGTTGATCAAATCCAAGGATACAGCAGATCCAAGTATCTTATTTATAAATCACCTCATTTAAAAGCTCAAAATACACACACTATACACTAGTATGTTATTGGCTTATTAATTATCAACAATGCACCAACTCGACATAATTTAGACCCACCGCTACCAAGCTAACACCCCACCCCCAGCATACACTTATTAAGAGTTTGTCAGCACTGTTCTATACAGCAACACAATATAGATACTCACAAATGTAAAAATACAAGAAAGTTTGAAGCACTTCAAATTAACAGCAAAACCAACAGTGCAATATCATATAGAAAAATAAAACCATTCACACAAGTTAAAAGACACTACCATCGCTTTTAACCAGCTACGCCCTCGGGGGTCAACTGATCCCCATGCACCATACTGATAGAGCAACAATAAGATCATTCCCAGGCCAAGTTGTTACTAGCATGAGCATGAATTAAGGGAAACAGAGGGTCCAATGATCTATTCTGTAAACTCTACATTCAAGCCTCACAGAATACATACATTACACACTAAGAGCTTACCAATTGGCAGCACAACACCTGGGTATGCATATTATAGACTCCCCAAAACATAACCAAGAAGGATCAAAGTAGCTTATACCTTTGTCTGAGAACTGGATATACGAATCAACTTTGGCAAGTGAAGGTTGAGTAGGACTTTTATAAGGTGCATTCTTCTTCCTCTCTTCTAATAACTCAAGTAATTCATTATAATAGGACATCTTTGTAGTACTCGAACAACCTCTGTCTTGATGTTTAGTTTTCTTAAATTCTTTCAACAAATTCCTCCATTTGTCAGTACACATGGTAGGTGATCTATCAAACCCTTTTTCTCTCATCTTCGAGGAAATCTGTTCCCATAAGTGTTTATTCGATTTTGATGTGTTAAAAAAACCATCGACTTCACGTCGAAAACTAATTAAGCTTCGGATTTCTTCTTGTATCCATGTTTCAGCTCTTTTTTTAGGGATTTTTACTTCGTGATCTGAACCACCACTACTCTGATTATCACCACCACCGCCTATTAACATTTGATGTTGCTGCTGCTGCTGTTGACTAGTGACTGTGACTTCCATCATGATATCACGAGCTTCGCCTTTGTAAAAATCCGATCTTTGTTTTTCGGATAAATACATGTTTGCTGGGATGAAAGTTGTGTATGTTAATCGATAGATGTAGATAAAGGGAAATAAGACATGGGGTTTTCACAGGAGACAATGAGAAATAAAACCCATATTTTGTATTTTTGAAGTGATGGAGATGTACGATGGGATTAATGGAGGTTTTGAGAGAAGAAATCGAGTAGACTCTTTCTTCTCTGAAAGTACTGTGCGTGTTTTTCTGGTACGTGCGAGGAGAGGAAAGAAACGATTTTACTACTTGACCCGCTGTATAAGCCTAGCAAACTTCGTGGCTCAGAGTTATTTTTCCTTTTATCCGCGTCACCAGAAAAAAACTAATGGTGGGTTTTTGTGTGTTTGATAATTCAATTAAAATTTCTAGGGTTTATGGAGTCTTTGTACCGTTTGGCATTACCCCAAATCTTAAAATTGCATATATATGGGATTTAGAGTTAAAAAAAAGTGGGTCCATAAATTCCCTGATAAGTTTCCCAGCAAATTTTAGGGAGAGGGGTCGGAATCCATATGGAGATTTGCTGGAAAACTGATTCATGTAGGAAACGTGAAAGAATTTGGACAACCAAACATACCGAGGGAAACATAAATCTGCCAATTCCCCTAGACCCATAAATTCCATCTTTAAAATTATACATCCAAACCCACCATTAACTAAACATGAGAAAAAAGAAGAAGTGGAAATTGTATAAATAGCCTTGCTTTTGTGAGCATTGTAATTTTTCATTGAGTCATTTTCTAAAATATAGGATTAGGTGGAGTACATTCTCTTTCCTCTCCTCTCTGCAACTTTCACCATTAACCGAAACCAAATTTCATCACTAATCTAAACAACTTTCTCCCTATATTCTGATCAATCCTTCACCCTTCTGTTAATCTAAAAGTTCTTTAGATTTCTTCGTATTTCAACGAAGATTTCCTACTTTTAATTTTTAGAACATTTCAATTTCATAGCCTTTGGCAATTTTTATATCTTCACAAAGAATAAGAAAAGAAAAGTGTTGTGTGTGTGTAGATGTGTGTAAAAGATGTAGCATTCTATACAAACATGTCTCAACCTTCACAATCTAACCACAACAAATAAATCCAAACATGGAGACGAATTTGCAAATCTACTTAATCAAGAAACACCATACAAGAAGATTTGTATTGACACCCCCATTACCAAATTCATCAAGGGATTATCAAAACTGCTTGGTTCTTATGATAATCTCTCCTAGAACGTTTATAATCTCTAATGTCGCTATAAACTCAAAACAAGCGTAAAATACATAATTTACAAGAAAATAAGCAAAGAAAGGAACCATTACATAAACTTTGGAAATCCTTCAATCATTATTATCGAGGATGAGATTACTTACTCACCTTCACATCCGAAATTTGTCGCTTGAAACTTCCTTATAGAACGCTTATTAACAAAACAAATATTTCTCTTGTTTTTTTTTTTTTTTTTCAATCAATTTTTTTTTTTTTTTTTTTGAAACAAGAGAAATTAAATACAAATAAACCATGGTCGTGGAAGAAGTATTTTACCGCTTGATTCTTCACAACTTGTGTCATTATTTAACACTCTAACAAGCAAGAAATCCGAATGTAGTTCTCTAACATTTCCAAATTCAATTATGTCGGTCAAAATTCTATGTAAAACATACCTAGAAGTATGCTAGTGACTCTAAAATCTTTAAAAGTTGGAGTTTCTATGTAAAACTTTTTTTTTTTTTAATTTTTTAAATTTTTTTAATTTTTTTTTTAAATACATGCTTAACCACTCCCCACACTTAAACCTTACATTGTCCTCAATGTAATTGAATCCTCCTAGTAAAGTCAAGGTGGGATATTTTAACATGATAAGAAACAAGAAAAAGAAATAACAAAAATAAAAAGCAAAGGATAAGAAATACAAAACCTATGGGTTGCCTCCCATTTGCGCTTGTTTTAAAGTCGGCCCGACTTAGCTCGCACCCATTCATTCCCATATACTAACAATCCGAAAAATTTGAGGATCCACCCATAATACCTGCTTTGCAAACAATAACTCCATACAAATGTTAGCACAAGAAAACAATAGTGAAATTATCGCCGATAGAAATTTCCCCACACTTATTCTCGTCCACACTGAAGTGTATAAAGAACATAGAAATTCACATCATTACTAGAAAACAAATTTTTAGATGCATAACTATCCTTCCATCTCCGTGATTGTCCACTTACATACCCGTCATAAGGTTGTCGATATGTATGAGAATATCCATAAGGTTTTGTAGAAAATTTATCACACCCAAAATATTGGTTTTGATTGTATCCTAAGGATGGTTGAAGTTGTCATAATGTTGAGGTTGAAAACCGTATTGATTGTTGTAATATGCTTGCTCTTGTCCACCACATGGAAAATCGAAATAAGATTTTCAAAAACTTAAGTTAGATACGAAATAGAATCCAACAAAGAAAGTATAAAGCAAAAAAATAAAAACAACTAAAATCATCCAAAGAATGGCGCCAAAATTTGATGCGTGTCGTAGGTGCAATCAAATTAATTAATATTTCCACTCAATTAAAAATAATATAACGGAAGTCAAGTTCGCTCCCACGAGGAGCAAGAGATTCTAGTTGTAAAAATTGTCACGAAAGGGGGTGTAAAAAGCAAAAGAAAATAAACAAAGCAATTAAAAGATAAAGTTGAAAGCAATAAAGAGAGACAAGATCAAGGAATCCTTCTTCGTTGCAAAACAATGATTAAAGTTATGTTCTTTTCTACTTGTTATTAGTCACAAATTATCACCAACCGTCGGTGAAATTGTATCAACGGGATACTTAAGTTCTCGACTACCGGATTCTATTTACCAAACCACCTAGTAGTAGATCACTCTAGATGTAATTTAAATAAACGCTTTAAGATTTATGAACTTATTAGGTCAATATTAGTAGTTAGACTCTTAGATCAAGGTCTACTTGCTAACGTTGTTTTCACACACAATTGCTCCATTAATCCCTCCGCAAGGTCTCGTGTTTGCTACTTATGTAAAAAGTCAAGAAACGATTACTTATCTCCTAACTTTCACTAGCTTTAGATTAATACGACAAATCAATTTAGTTGGCCACCCAAACAATCTATCAATCAATCATGAATGTCTTTAAGATCATTCCTATTAGTAAAAACAAACGATAATCATGTGAAAAACTCAAGATAGAATTGAAACAAAACTCAAAACATATATTAAGAACTAGGAATTCATCCTCAATCAATAATAAAATTAGTTACTCATGCTAAAGAGTTCACACAAAGAATAAGAAAAGAAAAGTGTTGTGTGTGTAGAGATGTGTGTAAAAGATGTAGAAAACTTCTCTATTTATAGGCTTCAATATTCTCCAAATCTTCCAAGGAATAGAATCCTTTTCCTTTAGCCATTCAATTTCCAAATCCAAGCTTTTCTCAACTCTTCCACCTTCTCTTTCCAAATTTGAGCCCAATTCTCCATCCAATTCCTAGTCCAAGTCTTCACACCCATGAGAGAAGTCCGTAGAAAATTTTGGAATTTTTGCTTCACCGAAAATCGGGATTATGGTTTTTAATCCTAAAACGTCACCGTTTCGCCACCCGAGAATTTTCTCCGGCTAGAATATTCGATCAATATTCCGTCACCCACCGTTAGAGATAACGGCCAAACGGGTCAACCGTTAGTCAACCGGTCAAGGGAAGGAGAACTTTAGACGAGTCAAGATTTACTCTTGCCTTATCAATCTTACCGCCTGAGTAGTCGGACCTGGCCCTGGCACGGCACGAGTTAACTCGGGCCAAGTAGAAATCCTTTATGTCTATTTCTCCATCGTTTCCGTGCCAACTTCCGCCTTTTCACAGCCTCTTCTTTTGTATCAAATCCTAGCATACATCTAAGTGCAATCAACACCCATTCTCGTGACAATTGCATTCATTTTACAAAGACCATAATCTTCTCGCTTCACAGTAGTCATTCCTTGTCTCTCAAGAACCCATGTCTTCTTCTTCATCCTTGGCTGCGTAAACCTAGCCTCTCACATTCAACACTCCATCCGTTCACAACTCTTCACAAGAAACCACCCAAACCCATTTCCGATTCATCAATTAGGACCATCAAACCCTAGTTTCCTGATTCCAAATCAAACCCAATCTTCCTTGGTTCATCAATCTTAGATATGCTAACAACTAGTCGATTACCCTTGATAATCACCAATAGCAATACCCATTTCTCAAATCTTCTTCTCTCATATTTAATGAACACCACCATCTCTCCATCTTCACAGATCGAACAGCAGAACCCATCATCTCGTGTATTTCTCTTCATCTCTTAGCTAACATCGACCACCATTTTTGAGTGTTCTTCATCTCGATTTTTAACAAGAGCAGCTCATGACATCCCCTTCTCATCTCTCGATTCTCGATCCCACAAGACCACCAACACATAAGCTCCTCCGCTGTAATCTTTAGACTTCAAATAGGTTGCCCCTTAACCTTGACTGGCTCCAAATAGTGATTGCCCATGGAATGACAATTTTGCCCTTTGCGTTAACTTTTGGATGGTTTCTTCTTCTTTTCGCTCGTGCGACTCCGCTATAAACTCAAAACAAGCGTAAAATACATAATTTACAAGAAAAATAACAAAGAAAGCATAAACAATAGATAATAAATAGGATGTATTCTACACCCTATCACCTTCACCCTTCTGTTAATCTAAAAGTTCTTTAGATTTCTTCGTATTTCAACGAAGATTTCCTACTTTTAATTTTTAGAACATTTCAATTTCATAGCCTTTGGCAATTTTTATATCTTCACTGCATTCTATACAAACATGTCTCAACCTTCACAATCTAACCTACAACAAATAAATCCAAACATGGAGACGAATTTGCAAATCTACTTAATCAAGAAACACCATACAAGAAGATTTGTATTGACACCCCATTACCAAATTCATCAAGGGATTATCAAAACTGCTTGGTTCTTATGATAATCTCTCCTAGAACGTTTATAATCTCTAATGTCAGGGAACCATTACATAAACTTTGGAAATCCTTCGATCAGAAATTCTTCGTGTCTGAATTCACATCAGATACATTCTTAATTAAATTTGAGTCGCATTCTAACTCAAAATTTATCATGGAATCATCACCTTGGGTTTCCAGAGAAGATTTGTTGGCTTTGGAAAGGTGTGTACCTAACAAACTACCACAGGAATACCTTTTTGATATAGTAGAATTCTGGGCTCAATTACATGGATTGCCAGTAAACTATCTGAACAGAAAATTTATTCAGAGTTTAGTTTCTTATGTTGGGAGCCACAGAACAATATCTGTTCAAGAAGCAAAAAATTGGGGCAAATTTGCTGGAGTACGTATCCCAGTCGATATTAAACAACCACTTAGAGACTCTATCACATTTCCTCTTTCCAATGGACATGAAATCATGGCTGAAATCAAATATGAAAGATTACCAAGATTTTGTTTATTTTGTGGTCTTCTGGGTCATCTTATGAGACTATAACCGAAAGTTCATCAATTGAAAGATAAAGTCCATCATGATTTTCCTCCAAAACTTCATCAACAGGCATATGATCTTATCCTTCCAAAATATCATCGTTCGATCAATGCTTCTTTGAAGAATTTCAATACTGATATGGACGAATTTAAAGACTCGGATTTACATGAAGAAATCATCATGGATTTGGTGCAGAATCAAAGTACAATCTCAACTGATATTTCAGGGATGATGAATCATCAAGCCAACTCATCAGTGACTAGGAATTTGTCATCCACGCCATCCCCTGATCCGTACAATGGTCGAGAAAATAACTTACACAGGCGGTTACCTGTCTCTGGAGTATTTCCTGATAAGAAAACCCTGACGGTTAACAACCAAATTAATAATCAATCTTCTACAACCAATCAGGAAACAAATTTCTTTTCATCTATAACTGCTCAGAACATGAAAATAACTTCCTCGGTAACTGCTCAAACTGCATCTTTGCAACTGAAGAACACTGCTCTGACAAAAAGAAAAAATATAGAGTCTAACCAAGAAAATTCTTCGGCAAACTTTCATTATTATAGTTTCAAGTCTCTTCAAGTCTCTGAATCTTTCAAGTTTGTCACTAAGAAACTGAAATCTACTACAACTGAAGTCTCAAATAAATCCATAAATGAGAACCTTCATCAACTTTTATCCGAGTCCAACACCAGATCACAAAATAGTAACGATGGAAGGATTTTATTGAATTCCGGACAATCAACCAAGAATACCACGGGGCGTGAATGGAAATCGATGGCTAGGGGTCCTAGCAATGTCGTTATTCCGAGGTCAATTACCAACAACGATTCTAGAGGTGCTAAACGAATGTTGGATGGAGCATGCCTACATATTGGAGATGCACAATCAGAGATGGCTTCAGGAATCAACGAGAATTCAGATGATCAATGGGAGATGGCGGCTAGCCCTTATAGGCCGCGCGGTCCATGGTAGTCTTTGCCTGGAATTGTTGGGGGTTAGGGAATGACTGAACAATTCAAACTCTAAAATCATTCCTAAGAAGTTCGAAACCTAAAATTGTCTTCTTATCAGAGACAAAGTTATCTGAATCTTCTTCAACTTCTCTTATTCGAAAATTTGGTTGTTCTAATCATTATGTAGTCCCAGTTATAGGTCGTAGTGGTGGTCTTTGGTTAATGTGGCAAGATGACATTGATGCAGAAGTTATTTCAAGCTCTAAGAACTTAGTTCATCTTAAGATAAACCAGTCAGGTCCCTTTTCTGCTTGGAATCTATTATGTATATATGGGCCACCTAAAAGAACAGATAGATCTCAATTCTGGCAAAGTTTATCCGTATATTCTCAACATGTGCTCGGTCCCAAATGTTTCATAGGTGACTTTAATGTTATTTCTTCGCTTAGAGAAAAATCAGGAGGTGATCAGTCTTTAAACGCTGCTATTTCTCATTTCAATAAATTCATCCATGAGAATCATCTATTGGATTTAGGGTTTTCTGGTCCAGCTTACACATGGTGTAATGGCAGACAGTTTCAGAGTCTAATAAGGGAAAGACTAGACAGGGTTGTTGCAACTCCAGATTGGTGTCTCATGTTTGAACATTCAGGTGTTTTGCATTTGCCGAGAATCTCTAATGATCACTCACCCATTCTTCTTAACACATGTAGAATTGTAGCTAGAAGACCTCCTTCTTATAGATTTGAAGCCTATTCGGTTACACATCCGGATTTTCTCAAAGTGGTACTGGAAAGTTGGAACTTTAATCTTTCTGATGATCTAATTTCTAAACTTGCATCTCTGGGTAATTTTCTCAAAAGCTGGAGCAGAGACAAAATTGGTTGTATAAAGAATAAAATTAGAACTTTAAAGAAGAAATTACTTAAACTTCAATCTTTATCTCCAACTGTTGTTATTATTCGACAAGAGAAGAATATTTCAGCTCAATTGAATGATTACATTATCATGGATGCTACTTACTGGGAACAAAGAATGAAGCAAATCTGGATGAAGACGGGTGATAAAAACATGAGACAATTCCATCTTTCTGTGCAACAAAGAAGAAAGAAAAATCAGATTTACAATATCCAATCTAGTAATCAACAGTGGATCACTAACCCAACTGAGATTGCTGAGGAATTGGTTTTTTTCTTCAAAGAGTTGTTTCAAGAAGATATAAATATTTAAGATCCTATAAATCTGCATGAATCTTCTTATTTTTTGAGTACAACAGAAAGTTCTTCTATCTCGGTCATACCAACTTGCGATGAAGTTTGGAAAGTGGTGAAAAATATGAATTCTATGGGTTCACCAGGTCTGGATGGTTATCCTGTTTTATTCTACAAGAAGTGTTGGACAATAGTGGGAACAAAAACTACTCAATTCATTCAACAGATTTTCAACTCAGGAGAAATTCCAAGTAAGCTTAATCATACTCATATAAGCTTAATCCCAAAGGTAAAAAATCCAGTTACAGCTATAGATTTTAGACCCATTGCTTTATGTAATGTTTTGTATAAATTTGTGGATAAAATCTTGGCTTTAAGACTCAGTCCTTTCTTAAGTTTATTTATCTCCTGGGCACAGAATGCTTTTGTTAAAGAAAGACAAATAAATGATAATGTTGTTATTGCTAAGGAATTATTCCATTCTATGCATAAATCAAAATCTAAAGAAGGTTATTTTGCGCTGAAATTGGATATGTCGAAGGCGTATGATCGAGTATCTTGGTCTTTCTTGAGCTTCATGCTTCATCAAATGGGAATTCATGATTCATCTCACAAGTTAATCATGAATTGTGTTACTTGTACTTCGTTCTCAATTCTTTTAAATGGTGCTCCTCATGGAAATTTTAAAAATGGAAGGGGTCTTCGTCAGGGTTGTCCTTTATCACCCTCTTTGTTTATTATTTTCTTTCAAGGGTTATCTCTTCTAATGGAAATATTTGAAACGCTAAGTCTTTATAGTAGTTACAGGATTAATAATTTTGGTCCTTCAATTAGTCACTTAATGTTTGCCGATGATTTATTCTTCTTTGGAAAGAATTCAGAGTCAAATGTGGATCAGCTGAAACATATTTTGGATCTTTATTCATCTTTATCTGGACAAATCATCAACTTTATGAAGTCTTCAATCCATTTTAATAAGGGCTGCTCTATATACAATAAATGGAGGTCGATTCAGAAGTTGGGTGTTAGAGCATGACTAAAGATGAGAAGTATTTGGGTACTTATCCTTTGAAATCATATTGCAGTATTGAGATATTTGATCCGTTGAACTCCAAGTATAATTCTAAGTTGGTAGGATGGAGAAACTTCTTTTTCAACCCTACTGGAAGAACTGAACTTTTAAAAAGTATGTTGTCTTTTTTTTTGGTAAGTCCAAAATTGTATTAATCAATATCAAATATTTACAAAGTTTACAAGAAAAGAGATCAAAAAATCCCAAAAACTTATAAACTATTTGAATCTGAAATAAGAGACATGAGGAAATTCTAAAGATTTTAGAAAATAAGGTCTCTCATCATAATTTAGCCCTTCTCCATGTCTAAGAAGACAGCCTCTTTTTGCCATGGAATCAGCAGAAAAATTAGCTTCACGATAGGTATGAACAAAACGAATTGAATCATATTGCTCTTGAATTCTTCTCCACCTTTGCCTTGCAAACCAAGGCATTTTATGACTTGAAAATGCCAAAATGGCGCCAATAGAATCTGAGCGAACCAAAAAATTTCTGTAAGCCCACTTCATAGCCCACTCCAGACCCACTATCACCCCATATAAGTCCGCCAGAAAATTGTTCGTTGTACCTAGGCCGATGCTCATAGCCCCTACAAAATTGCATTCATGGTCGCGAACAACAATCCTCGCACCTGCAGCTCCGGGATTACCCTTGGCTGCACCGTCACAACACAAGAGTAACTCATCTCTATCATGAGGAAACCAAAAGCACTCAACTGGCTAAATTAGCTTCACTTGTCTATGCTTCACTCGAAAGAAATTCAGAATCTCCAAGTCTAAGGAGGTATTATACATGTAGTGATCATACAAAAGGTACGTGCATTCTTCCTAAAGGAGTGACTAATTAATTATCTCGCTCTCATAGAGCATTATGGTGGGGACATGATACAAGTACAAGGAAAGCTTATTTCTTCAAGTGGGAAAAGGCTATGAGAGCAAAAGAGGATGGAGGATTAGGGATTAAAGATATGGAACTAGTGAATATGTCATTAGTAGCTAAACTGGTTTGGAGATTTCTAACAAGTTCAAATGCTACTTGGGTGCAATTGTATTCTGTTAAATACTTGCACGGTTCTTCTTTCTGGGATTATCAATCAAAACCTGGAGACTCTAGCACATGGAAGGATATGATCACTGTCAGAGAGATTTTTATAAATAAATGCTGCTGGTTTATAGGATCGGGTCATAACATTCACATTCAGAATGATCCCTGGATACCTGGAATTCCAGGATTTAGACCTACAAGACTACGGCATTCAGGCATCCAAGTCACGATGGTCTCAGATATTATTTCTCAAGAAGATAAATCTTGGAACATAGAGTTGTTGCTTCAGATTTTCCCATAAGACATCTATATTCCGTCAGATGAAGAAGTCGAAGATAAATTAATCTGGTTGAAAAATCCATCAGGTAATTTTACTTCAAAATCAGTTTATAAATTACTAGCTGAAAACAGAGCTACAACTTCTACTGAATCGGAATTCCCGCGGAAATTATTTTGGAAGAAGATTAAGATTCAACCCAAAATCCATATATTCTTGTGGAATATGTTACATAATGGTTTGGTTGTGTATCATAATTTGGGAAAATTCAACAATCAGATCCAAAGTGTTTGTCCTTTATGTAACGTGGAGGAAGAAACTACCGACCATCTCTTCTTCAATTGCCAATTCTCTCTGGCAGTATTTCAGGAAAGTCCGACAGTGATTGAAATTTTGAATGGGCTGCAACCAAGACAGATTGTTCAGCACTGGGTACTTCACCCTGATCAGAGTGTTATGTTAAATCTAGATGCATGTGTACTATGGAACATTTGGAAATCGAGGAATGATTTGATTTTTAATAACATTCATGCCTCAACTTCTCAATGCATCCAAAGAGCACTGCAAGATTTCAAATTGTTTGATCTGCACCAGGCTTTTAATTAATGCTCAAATATTCAGATCAATCATTCCAATGTAGTTTTACGGGAATTTCCTCCTGCTTCGGTTATTAAAGTAAATGTTGATGCTGCCTTCAACAATGGAATCGCTTCGGCAGCTGCAGTGGCTATAGATTCTTTCGGAAATCACCTGGGAAGTGGCTCTTTTTATTTCAATTGCATCTCTTCCACAGTTGCAGAGGCTAAGGCATATGGACTAGGTATCCAACTGGCAGGCAGACTTCAGGTCACCAAAATCATAGTGGAGGGAGATGCAACGGAGATTCCTAAAGCTATACAAGGTAATGCGAATGAAATACCATGGAATATTAGATCAACAATTCTCTACATCAGAGATCGCGTCAAGAACTTTAGTGAAGTTAGCTTCACGGCAGTTTCTAGAGACGTTAATTCTATTGTGCATGATTTAGCTTAATGTGCAATTTCAAATAATGTAAAAAAATGGTGGGTTCATAATGAACCACCTAATTGTATTATGCAACACCTCATCTTGCATGAGAATTAATATCAATGAAAGTTTGTTTCCTTCAAAAAAAAAAATAGCCTTGCTTTTGTCGGGCTTTCAAAAATACCCTTAACAACAATAATTATACCCCTCTGTTTTTTTACAATAATGATAATTCGACAAATACCCTCCTACATCGATATCACTTATTTCATCTTTAATTTCACAGCAATTCTTTTTTTGTGCGTTTCTTCTCTTTCTCCAGCCATCTCCATCGACATTGCCACCTCTGCAACTACAACCACCTTAGTCGTTGCCAACTGGTTCAAGAATCAATCGATAATAACTATTATCAACATATGAGACCTTTTTATTCTTATTATTATTTTTCTTTTCAAGATTAAACTTTAAAATTAGATTCGCGAGAGATCGAGATCTGATTTTTAGGTTTTGATTTCTAGTAATTTAACTTTGAATCAATTTTCTGTTTTTGTATTGAGATTTGGGGTTACATTAAATAGTTTTTGTCTACCGTGATTCTCTTGCTTAAGTTTCTGCTGGTGGTAGTGGTATTTCATTATAACTAGTGGTGATGAAATAGGCTAAAACGATAAAATTAATGATGGAGATTGTGGTGATTCTTGTTGGAATGATGACATTGGTGATGAAATGGTTGGAATGTAGGTTGTGGTTAGGTTAAAATAATGAAATTGGTTCTGGTTGGTGTTGTGGTGGTGGTGGGGAATATTCTGTATGATTGTTATTGGCAGTGGTGAGGTTCAAATGATAAATTAGTGATGAAAATATTGGTTGAAAGTAGTTTTGATTGTGGATTTTTTGGTGGTTTGGAAGATGCTAGTAGTGGTGGTTTCTTCTTAAAGAAAAAAGGTATACATTTTGGTGGCTTGTTCATAATTCCTTATGTTGTTTTGTTTTAGTCTTGTTATGCACACCTTGTTGTAATTGCAAGAAAAAAAATATGCATGTTTCAATTTGTTTGAATTGCTTACCTATAGTGACAGTTCGGCAGTGAAACACACTTGAAACCAATCTCAAGGTCTAATTTAAACAACTTATTTAGTATTTATAATTGTTTTTCTATTTTGAAGAACTTTGCTTGGCAACATTGTCAAAGCTTAATTTGTTGAGTTCCATCAGGTGACGAAAGAAAACCAAATATCACGTTATCTCACATCAGAACCAGATGATTTGATTCATATTAGCTTAACTTTTTTTTTGTCTCTTATAATGAATGTTTGTTTTGTGTGCATAGACACATGTATGAAAACAAGCTGATATCCACTGAGATTGGTTATGTGATAATATTGTTTATTTTGTTTGCTTTCTTATTTATTGTGTAGCTTCTTTCTTAAATTGTGTTGGTCTTTCTGCAACCACGGAGCTTGGGCATGGGTGCGTTACAGGTAAGGAGTTTGTATGAGTTAGTTTATATTGGAGTCAATATTGTTCCAGATCCATTATATAGGTATGGTTCTTAGGTATTTTCATGGTCGAAAGATCTCTACACTTCAGTTTTTATGGGATC
Source organism: Papaver armeniacum (assembly GCA_023531295.1). Taxonomy (NCBI): domain Eukaryota; kingdom Viridiplantae; phylum Streptophyta; class Magnoliopsida; order Ranunculales; family Papaveraceae; genus Papaver; species Papaver armeniacum. The sequence continues at coordinate 28,501 of JAJJWW010015561.1, forward strand.
AAATACTTTTGTTGACACCATTTTAATGGATCAAATACTGTTATTGATCCCATTCATGGGATCAACTCCTGTTGTTGACAACATTTTCTATGGTATCAACTACTGACTCTTATTGTTGACAACATTTCCTTGGATTAGTATAGTCATGTTTGTAGTTTAAATCATGTTTGTTAAAAAAATTAGCTTAATTTCTTGTTGGTTTGTTGTTTGTGTATTGTTGTTTGACTGATGGTGGTGGTGTTGTTGTTGGATTTTATAGTTGTGGTGCAATGGTAGCATGACTGACTCAACGTCAGATGATGCGTGTTCGACTCACGACAAATTCACTCATTCATATATGTCATTTTTTATTTTTTGTTTCAAACTTTGGTTGTTGATTCCATTTACTGGGATTAACTTCCATTGTTGACACAACTGGATTAGAATATCTTTCAGTTATTTGTGTTAACTTTAGTTGTTGACTCCATTCAGTGGAATTAACTTCCATTGTTGACACAAAAAAGCTGGAGTATTTTTTTCAGTTATTGTGTCAACTTTGGTTGTTGACCCCATTCAATGGATCAACTTCCTTTGTTGACACAACTGAACTAGAATAATTTTTTGTTATTGATATCAGATTTGGTTGCTGACCCCATTCATTGGGATCAACTTCGATTGTTGACACACAAAAAACCGGAATACGTATTAGTAAAAAAAAATAAACTTTTAATTCTCGGATCAACTTCGGTTGATGACACCAAATTTTGGCCACGGTGGTGGTGGCGGCGGTGGTGGTGGCGACGACGGTGGTAATAGCATCGACGGTGATGGTGGTGGTGAAATATTAGTGGTGGTTTTAGTTAGTAAGTGGTGGTGGTGGAACAGTGATGGTGGTAGTGGCTGTGAAGTAATGGAGAAATTTTTTTGTTAATGGATAAGGTTTGTAAATGAAAAATAATTATTAGTGAGGGTATTAAGGTAATCTATTTTTTAATGGATAAGGTTTTTAAATGATATGGGTATATTTATTGTTTATAAAAATATATTTATTGGGTGTCAAAATTAGGGGTATTTAATTAGTGAAGAATACTACAACTAATGTACCCCTGAATGCTTCATAGGAATAAATGGCTATTCTGTTCCCATACAGAAAAACATGTCTTCCGAGTCACAAAAACCGTCTTCAGAAAATCCTAATTATAGTCGAGATTCCATCAACTTATGTCGTTTTCAAGTAGTATTTCGGAATGTTTTTTATTTTTCGAAAACTGAAGGTTATATTAAAAGAAAACAGGCAAAATCCTGGATGTTCAACACATTTACAGAAAGAGGCCACAAAGGCTAAGTTGCATATGCAAGACCGTAACCTAGTGATGTAACACTGAGTTTGCATCAACAAACTTAAAGACTTTTGTATGACAATTCCATAAAACAATAGACTGTTTAACTGGAATAATTACCTCCTCCACCGATCTTTTCCTATGCCCAAAACCCGAAAACTCGATTGTTCCTTTCATTCCAAAGATTCCAAACAATGGCGTAATGCGTTACACCCCAGAGTGTTTTATATCTGCCCTCAAGAACATTCCAATTCCAGGAAATGAAGAGTTGTAATATGTTAGACGACAAAGACCATGAAATATGAAAGGATTTTATGAAGTAATCCCAAACTTGGAACGAAAAAGAACAATGACTCAATAAATGGTCTGTTGTTTCGCGCTCTCCATTACAGAGAACACACCGGTCAGAATACAGCTGCATCCCTCGTTGTAAGAGCATAGTCCTTGTAGGTATATATTTATTTAAGGCAGCCCATAGTAAGAAACTTACTTTATTTGGAACCTCCTTTAGCCATAGAAGATTCTTGTAACTGCACTCCTCCACATAAGTTTTGAGAGCTGAATAACAAGTTTTGGGGCTGAAGTTTTCTTCAAACATGAGTTCATCCTTAGCTTCTAAAAGAATAGGAGGGTTACCTAAATCCTTTTAAGTAAATCCCATTCCATCCGCTCATTCTGATTTAAACTTCTTTTGAAATTATCTTCCCATCTTCCATCAATAATCATTTCTGAAATTAACTTCTTTTGAAATTAACAACTATTTTAATTTTACCTATCAGAGATAAATCTCAAGCAAATCTTAGCAAAGATAATACTCAATCACGATAGAAGAAGTAAGATCAGAACACGCAACTTTAGAGAAAATAGTTGGGTCTGGCTTCACAATCCCAATGAAGTCTTTAAGTCGTTAACCTACAGGGTTTCGTGAAAAACCTAAGGTTAAAGGAGAATCGACTCTAGCTTATGCAACTAGTATCCCAATGAAGTCTTTAAGTCCTTTTGTTGATGAAGTTCCACAAGCTCTCCTTAGTAGTTCTTCGTATTCAATAAATGAACGTCGTGAAGTCTAATGCTCAACTACACAATCTATCGTAGTCCGAGACATCACTATAAGTAGACTAGAAATCAAGACTTATAGTTTTGATCACTAACATTGACAAACAAGCTTGATATAGCAACGCTTGCGAGTTCGACCGAGCAGTGCTCTAACAATCTCCCCCTTTGTCAATTTTAAGTATGCAAACGTGTACGCATACCTAAGTAGCCGTACTGAGTTTGGTTACGCCAGTACGTGTACGTGTACGCATACCAATTCACCTTTCAAACTCCAGCAAAAATTTATGGGACTTGTACTTTCACCAGTACGCGTACGGGTATACATACTTAGCTCCCGGATTTCCATCAACCAACCAGTACGCGTACGTGTACGCATACCATGGTTCCCGATTTTGGACTTTACACAAATGTGAATACTTTTTTTTTGTTGCTAAGTCCAATAGTTTATTAAGCAAAAAAACGTAATTACAAGAATTACAAACAGGAGGCACAAGGCCTCCCCACCCCCATAAACCAAAGGGGTTAAAATAAATAACCAAAGTAAAAGCCAAAAAGCTCTAGAAACTCATAACTGAGAAAATATAATCAAGGAGAAAAGACAAAAAAGATTAAACGCCTAATTTGCTTTAATCTTTTTAGCGCCATTGATAACCAGCAAACACTCCTCTCAACAAAGAGATTAAGTGTTTCCACCTCCTTTAGCTTTCTTCTTTGGAGTCTTCATTCTTTTTGATTGATCTTGTATTTCCTTGACATACTCCTTTTGAAAAGATAAATCCTTCAAATACTTTTGTTGAATATCAAATTTTTAAAAGTACAAAGAACCTCATGCTCCTATTTTGTTAATTGAATAGTCATGGGTTGTGTATCTTGCAAGGCCTAGTCTGTACCTTTTTTGCTGCCGGAATAGGAGTCTGAGCAAACTTCAGAGTCCTTGTAATCAAAGTCTCTTTCACGCACACAATCCAAGTTTGTTTGGATTTCCGTGACTTCCTTGGACTCAGTTAAAGTTCCCTCTTCTTGTAAAACACTGAATTTATTCGGAGATAACACTCCATAATTAGTTGGACTACGTAAAGAATTTGAATAGGAAGCCATATTCTGCTTAGCTCTCTCCAAATCTTCACGCGCATCCATCAAGTTTGCTAAATCTTCATCCATTTTTTTTAGCTCCAAAGCAGTACGCTCCTCAACGCTTAACACAACTAAATCACCAATGTGCAGTACGTCATCTGCTAGAGATGTATGGGACGTATTGCCTTCAATAGTAAACTGAGAAACCACATCCCCATGTTGTCCATGCACAACATCGGATTGCTTCGCAGAAATCAAATTATTTACAACTTCATGAACAAAAGGAATGACCGGATTCTTTCCTTTTTTCTTACGTCCAGCTTCTTGCCATTCATTGTCACCATTAGAAACCTTACGGCCCCCAACATCAGTTCCACTCACCTGTGTTTTCTGACCTTGAGCTGCACTCTGAATTTGTACATTGTTAGCATTGTTCTTTGGTTTCTTTCGGCACTCTGAATCAGAATGACCAATAAGCTTTCACTTGGAACAAAATTTAGGTTTTTTTTGAATCTCAAAATTCTGCCAGAAACCCAAACCACCCATTGTTACGTGAATTGCGTCTGTGTTGAGCTCAGCAAAATTTATATCAATTAAGACTGAAGCGAAATGCCCATACTCATGAGCAAGAGTACTTTTATCTACCACAATGGGTGTTCCAGGGGTTTTACCTATAGCCAACAATGTTTTTTTAATCCAGAATTCCACAGGCAAGCCAGGAAACTTGAACCATACAGTAACATGGGAAGTCTTATGCTTATCCGCATCAAACCCTGGAAACCATTCCATGAGGTTGAGTTTTTGTTGATAAAAAAGCAAGGCTTCCACGTTGAGTAACTTATCTTTGTCTTCCTGAGATTGCAACTTAATGATAAAAAATCCCCTATTCATGGGAACGAACTCACACGACCCTGACCTAATTGCCATTGTTGTTCAAAGTTATTCTTCACATCTTGGAAGTTAATCCCCTTTAGATCTAAACGAACAATGAGACTGAATTTCCATAACTCGCATCCTTCATTATAAAAATTATCAGGTATAACAACTGCTGGTTTCCCTTTCTTTACAGTAGGGTTTGGTAACTTGGATAAATCAAAAGATGTAGCCGGAAGCTGTTTTTTACCCAACACCTTTTCAGCGTAGGTTAAAACTCTCGTTTGATGTGGATCAGGAAGATCCCTCATCTCAAATCACGCAAACTCAGATGATCAAAGAAAAAAACGCAAAAAAATGTTCAAAACCATAAACAAAGAAGTGCAGAAAGTAGTTGTTTATCACTGATGGTTAACAACTTAGAGTTGCAGGGCAGATGATGTGAACCATACTGGAGTATTAACTGAGAACTGAGCTTTGTCCAGTTGAAAACTTTGAACAGGACAAAATGAAACAAAAAGTGTGGACATGCAAATGTAAACAGAACAAAGATGCTATGTAGAATGCTGGGATGGAAAATCCTACAGGTTGATAGCGACAATGAACTACTTTATACAGTTGCACGATTATGTAAATGGTAACTGAATGTAAAGTACATCTAAATGATGCTCTTATGAGAGAACAATTTATGATTACTACAGAATGAAACGTAACGTTACTGACTAATATGCTGAGATGCAGTTTATGAGAGTGATTGAATTTTTAAAATTACAGCTATAGTTACAGATGATAGTATCAGAAAACTTGAAATGGAACAAGATACACTACAAAGCTATATGCAGTAACAGATGCACAATGATGAACAATCACAGATTATGGTTTTAACAACGAACAAACTAATAGATTTACAATCTAAGCTACATGATGCAACTAGCTATACTGAGAACGAGTAAAACTAATTTTAACAAACAGGAAGAGATATGACAGTAGTTACCAAAAAGCTAAGAAAAAAAAAATGAAAGCTACAGATTCAGATTTTTATCTAAAACTAACCCATGGTTGCAGATTATAAATAAATGGATTATATTACAAAGATGAGCTATAACTACAGATTGAAATGACAAGCGGGTTTGAAGAGAACAAAATGCAAAATATATAACAGATGGACTATGCTAAGTTATACCAATGACTAAAATTTAAACAAGTATATCTACAGCCTACAGATGCAGTTATGCGAATGACAATGGAATGAAAAAAACTACAGTTACCACAGCTAATATACTACAGAACTAAGCTACAACTACAACTAAATGAAACTGAATATGGAATGGTTGAAAATTTAAGAACTACAACTACTACTACTGAGCTAAGATGTTACTAAGTTAAAGCTACAGATTTTCTAATCTAAATCTAAGTTGTGCTAAAACAATTTTTAACAACTAAAGTTACAACATGCTAAAAAAAAACTACAGTATGAGATGACAGAAAGTTTTAACAAGATGCGAAATATATGACGATGCAGGTGACTGAAAAATTGAAACTACCGCTGATACTAACAACAAGATGCAGAATTTATAACAGATGGGTCATAACGTCACACTACAATAGCCGAATAACAACAATCTAACACATATATACAAATAGTAAACTAACAATCAGTAAAGTTAACTACATATCAACTACACCGGTACCGAGTTCCTGGCAGCGGCGCCAAAAACTTGGTAGGTATGTAAACAAGCCTAGACTATGTCTAACTGCAAGTGCACAACGTCTGTTGTAGACAAAGCAAATACAAGTCGATACCACGGAGACTAAGGCGATGTTGAGTTGAGTCTAAAGTCTTCTTATACTGATTCAATGAGAAGTAACCAAAAGGGGTTGTTTTTGGGTGTCGATACGACTAGGATGTTTGTTAGTAACTGAAATAGTAAAGCAGATTGTAAACAAAGGGCTAGAGAGCACTAGGGAAGTTGAATCCACCTCCTAATCCTATGCTAAGGCAATACTTATTCAAATTATGTTCTTGTTCCATTCCAGGGAAAACTACAATGGATGATTTATCAACTAATCTCACTAACTCACCCCTAGTATAAGTTGTCTTCTTACGGTACAACTGATTACAGGCTCATTTGATCAAATAACTAACTATCATTCCTAATTCATTTTAAGCACAATAAGAACAACAACATGAACATGAATTATCTTAACATATGATTAAGGGTTTCATCTAAACCCTAGCAAATGAAATTAGAACATACGAAGATGCTTAAAACGCAATTGTATTAAAATGACTATTTGATCCAACTAGAATTGGATGATTACACACATCACCATGGTTTTTAAAAGCGTACGCTTCACGCTCGTACGCTTCGCTTCAAATTTCAGCATTTCGCTCCGAAGCGGTCATGTGAAGCGCATCTTTCTTGAAGCGTACACTTCACGCTTCAGAGTGTACGCTTCGCTTCAAATTTCATAATTTCGCTCCGAAGTGGTCATGTAAAGCACATCTATAATGAAAATTTAAAAATTTTGCCTAATTGTTGAAGATTTTAAAATAAAGATATGAATGTTTTAAGGGGGAATCAAACACCCCGCCTCCCACTCGTCTGGAGTAGGTTGAACTGGTGTACACACGCTATGTTTTTGATAAAAATTAGACTTATATAAAATTTATATAGATATTATATCTTCCTAATAAATTTGTATTACTAGTTACGACTAATTTATTTATAAGAAAACATCCGCTTCAAACATCAACCATGAAGCGACGCATCACGCTTCGACATACGCATCGCTTCCTAAAAATAAAAAACGCTTCACGCTCCGCTTCACCCTTTCAATACCTTGCATATCACAGTGAACCCTATTTATACCCAAATATCTTCTCAACCCCATGAATATGAAAATTAGAGAATACCCACTCATTTAAAATGCGATTTCTGATAGACCCCTACTCAGATTCATCTCTGCAAGTCTTTGATTTGATGTTCTCCAGCTGTTGAAGCTACCCTTAATCTTATCTCTCTCAACCATAGCTTCTAGGTTTATTGTTCTTGACAAGAGAAATGATAAGATTAAGATTGAGAGAGATAGGGATTGAGATTCTAATTGCATAGGGTGGCTGATAGAGTGGGAGTTCAGAGGTTGTCTGTAACGGATCGGTAAATTTTACCTTCTAACGGCTTGGATTTCAACCCATCCAGCAAGGCCAAACCCCGGTCGCGTCACTCAAAAAAAAAAAAAAAGTTAAAATATGCCTCAAATTTAGAAATTATGTAAAAATGGATACAAGGTCAACGGCAAGGCAAGGCTGAAAATAATGGTTTATAGTGATCATTTTTCTTTTATATTGCGCATTATAGTTAAACACCGGCTTACACCAGTTCACTAATATATATGAGAATTATATGAAGCTGTTTGGATTATTTTAGATTTTAGAATCAAAAAACAGAAGCAACATAGGCTTATAAAAAAACAATCTTTGCCTTGTCGGGAAGGTAAGTTTGCAAACTAACATAAATGATTTAAAATGTTGCTAACGGCTGGGAAGCAAGTACACATCATGACCCCAAGAGAAGATTCAAAATACTAAAAGGGCATTTAGATTAGGCAATTTATGCTAATCAATGAAATACTAATCCCATGAAAAAGAAAGTGTGCAGTTAATCTCCCCCTCTTTAAGGCAAGCAAGCTTAATTGAAATCCTTACTCCTTTTTTGGTTCACCAAACGGAAAATGGTTCACCAAACGGTTTAGGGACTAATATGTTAACAAAATAGGGACTGTTTAGTTAATGAATATAAATAAGGACATAAATGCTTAACAGAATAGGGACTTAAAAATAATAATATATAAAATCATTTATTTAGTCGGATTTTAAATGCCATTTTTATAAAAATAAAGATAAATATTTTAAAACTTTGTATCTTCTAAATGGTAAGTTGGATTTTCTTTGGTAAAATTTATATATTTGGAAAGCTCTTTCCATCACCTAACATAAAATCAGTATAAACAACCATATCAAATTTTTACTTTTTAATATATTTATAGTTCTCCATGAAAAGATAGCTATAATTTAAAGGTAAATTGGAAAGAGTTTATGTAGGATTTTTAATATCTTGAAAAAGTCAATTAGGACTCTTAATTTGATGGTGGGTTTTGGGTTTTCGTTTGAGGTTAAATTTGTAAAAACAGAAAAAATCATGCATTTTGACATCTTGTAAAAGATAAAGCCATTTATAAGTGTTGATACTCCCTCACTTAATTCACCAAGAATGGAGCATGTAGCAACAATCCCATTCCGTGAATACATGAAATTCCTCCGGTTGGAGCATGTGGCAACAATCCCTTCCTCGTGAATTTCATATCGGCCTTGTATTTCCAAAGTACTCATTATCGGTGTGGCATGACGACTGAGTGTTACTCTTACAGAGTAACACGAACCTCCAAGCACTATAATGAAACCATGTACGAAATACCCGTATAGGCTGACTCTCGGTGTGTTATACTAGCCCGATTGAGCCCATCTCGGTGTGTTATACTAGCCCGATTGAGCATCCGGACCGACCGTATCGGTCCGGATATGATATCGATCGCAGTCATCCAACTCCATAAGCATGATTGGATGACCCCGCATCAATTCCATCACCCCCAAGCAGGTATGGAATACCCACGGCCGACCCCGCATGGTCGGTCATTGGCCTAGCTTGCCAAGAAACCGTTCATACCAAGCATTATGGACTAAAACCCTAAATAAGGGTTTGCGACATATTACATATGTTGCAAAGCAGTCTCAACCATCCATCTTCGCAGGTATAGATGGAGGGTGTAGATGTAGACTCAAAGAGCCCAGAGCATGTCAACACGATCACCGTGGGCCCGCCTACACACTTGACTAATCGGTCAAAACCAACCATGGTTGGTCGTGACAAAATTGTCACCCAAACAAGAGATGGCGCACGGCTTTGAAAGCCAAAATTAGGGTTTCAAGCCATCACGCGCGTCCATCTTCTCTAAGACGAATGGAGGGTCACAGATTAGATTAAAGCAGGTTTGGTCATACCAAAGATGACCACCGTGGGCCCATCTACCTCCTCATGTGTTCGGCCAAGGCATATCATGCCCGGTTAATCCAAAACGTGCGTCCAAACTAGCATGGCCACGCCTCCCAAACCACAACCGATCTCGACCGCTCAACTTCACCGGATGATTTGAGTGGCTTAGATCACGTTTTCATGGGATAGTCGGTATAGGTGTGAACACCAGCCTACCACCTACACGCGGGTATGATCGACCAAGACCGACCAAGATGGGTCGTCTTGAAACGCGTGCCCAAACTAGGGATGTCACGCGGTTTCCAACTCCTTTGCGGCAATGGATTTTCGCCGCAAACCGATCTCAACCACTCAACTTTACCTGGTCAAATTTGAGTGGCCTAGATCGCGCCTTCATGGGACAATGAAGTATGGACATGCACACCGGCATGTCGTCTACACACATGCCCGGTCGGCCCTCTCCAAATCCCTTTCCATGCTCGGTTTCGACCAAGTCAAGAGTAATGCTTGCGCACCTCTTCAAAAAACCCTAATATTCATTAACGGCCGCAGATGAGTGTCTCAAAGATCATCTCATCCGTCCAACTTCACCAGACTTGGTTATACAACCCCGGTCGGGAGTTATTTGGTCGGTGAGGCGTCATTACCCATCACTTTACCACACCATGATGCAAGACTGCATAAAATACACACGATACTTCACAAGTATCGACTTCCCGAATAACGCAGTTTATTCAATTCAAGATTACATGCTATCTTTCGTGGATTCACGATCCACACATTCCGCACATCAATCATGTCACAAACCTGGGGGATACATACTGGGGTATTGGTCTGGCGGTTTACAGCGTGCAGCGTGCAACGCGCCATCACAAGAACGTGTTAGGAAGTCATGGACGGTTAGAGATGAACAGGAGAAGTGGGCAAGACGGGTCATGTCGTACCGACGCACAACTCCACTACTCCATCACTCCACTTCCTCCACTTCCCACGAGAGACGTGAATAAGGCTCAATGACTTGTATAAATAGGTTCTCCGCCCTATTTCAAACAACAACACAAGTTCGGACGAGACAGAAAAACCAAGTGTTAATACAAAAACGTATTCAAACACCCCGTGAGCTTGCTTGCATCAATCACAAGCCTCGCTCACCTTTCGTTACAAGTCATAAGCAAGCCAACACCTTCACAATCTCAACACCTTCTTCGCTTCCCTCCCTAAGATCAACCCCATCTCCTTCACTTTGTGACCGAAACAAGTCCTGGAACGGCCATTTCTTGGTTTAGGCCGGACTTGCACGCATTGATCTCTCGAATCTACAAGCACTCACCGCGCAGTGCATTTGTTTAAGGTTTAGATTCATTCCTCATCCACACCCCAAATTACCAAATTCTGCAGGAATAGTTTTCACCCATAAACAATTGGCGACCACAGTGGGAGGTTGATCTCTCGGTTGCACAAAATTGAATTCTCAATTTTTCGGTTTCCATCGCAACGTACCCGAAACCACAAAGTGGTTCGAGATATCATGGGAAGTGTAGCTAGAATGCTTCGGGAGGATGTCTTGGCAAATCAAACCCGGTATCACTGAAAGGCAGAGCGAGACATTTCGCCTTTTGAATGATATAGCAAAGACAATTACAAGAAGGGTCGGCAGCATCTACTCAAACAAAGTGCAAGAAACGCTGGATCCTTAGTCGAGTCACAACTTTACCAAAGTGGATATGCGTAAAGAGCACGTAATCACGGGGACTCGGGAGAAACGAACAACATGGTCCATCCGACAACAAAGACTCGAGGCAACTCCACAGAGGAAAAACTTGTCCAGGGTACCACAACGTCTACCGAGATAAAGAAATGGAGCCTGCAGCTTACGGATCCTCGGCTGGAAGATTTATATCTCAAGACCCTTGTCGAAGCCCGGAAGACTGTTCAATCCGCATCGACCTTTCAACTAAGTGAAGAAATGCTTGAGGAAGGAGAGATCAATCAAGGAACACGTGAGTACAGAGGATGGAAACGTTCAATTCGATCACTCAACAATGATATTACAACACCTCCCATCACTGTGAGCCAGAGCAGCCGCAAATCCCGGCATCTCATCAAGTGTAACACCTCCGGTAGTCACCAGAGCAACAACTTCCACTCCTTCATCAGGACGAGGAGCCGGAGGGACGAGAGGAGGACCATCCCCCATTACCATTGCATACTTGATGGAGAAGCAGGAAGTTCTTGATAAGACTCAAACGGATATGGCCGCAACTCAGAAAGAGGTACTCACTTTTCTTAAGACATTAACTGATCGATTTCCACAAGAGCCGTGAAAGCCCCTGGAGCAAAAAAGGAACGAATTCAACGCACCAGAGAAGGTACTTCAAATGCGCGGACCTCCATGGACCTGATCAAAGAAGCGACATCAGATGTGAGCGGTCCTGTCATGGGGACTCCTACACTGGGGACTGATCCTCACAACGATCCTACTCAAATCAATAGTTTCACTATGAACCAGAGGCCGGTGGATCGGGAAGCGTTTTCTCTAGTGGAAAGTTTATGCGAACTTTCACACCTCTCGAAGAATCAGCGCACGGAGACATTTTTACTGCAATCAACCAGAGGAAGTTCACAACCGTGCTCTACATGTCACCGCACGCATCAAGGATTCAGAGTTCAAGACGTCCCTTATCGACACAGGAGCATCTTCGAATGTGATTACTCTCAAGACTCTCAGGACATCCAAGGTTCTCCCAGGCAAGGTCGTACGGAAGCCTACCACAATGACGGACTTCGAGGGAAACCAAACCAAAGACATACGGGAGAATCTCCTGAAAGAATCATACAAGTTCATTGCATCCCACTCCCCACGTGGGCGTCAATTCAGGAAGAAGACCGGCTTGCATCATTGATGGCTAGTACCCACGATGCATCTTTGCTGGCGAAGCATTCTTCTCCATCCTGTGAAGCCACGACCCACGTTCACACGAAGAGGGAGCGAACTTTTATGGCGAGTCGTGACCAGAAATGGAAAACGGTATACCGACACTGCCATTATCAATTAGCAGGGGAGACTGCTACCCAGTCTCTCCACCCAATGGAATGCTACAACATCAACAAACCACAAGAACAAGTGCTAGATGCTCCACAACAGCTGCAAGATGGCACCAACTCCACAACTGATGAGATTGAAATCATTGAGGAATCTCCTAGGCCTATCTCCATCAGCTCAACCTTGTGTACGGATAAACGCACGAAGCTCGTGGAACTTCTCAAAGAGTACCATGACATATTCGCTTGGAGATATGAAGGAATGCCGGATTTAGATGAAAATTGGTCACCCATCATCTACATGTCATACATGTATCCAAGTCGGTTAAACAGTTGTAGTTCATACATGAGGGAAATGGATAGATCAGGTGCTGCATAGACTTCAGAGACTTGAATAGGTGCTGCTCCAAAAACGATCCTCCTCACGGCATGTTCTCCTCCATGGATGGATGTAGCGGCTACAACCAGATAAGGATGTACGAGCATGATGCAAGTAAGATATCTTTTCGAACTCCTCTCAGAAATTTTTATTATACCATGCTGCCATTTGGTTTAAAGAATGCCGGTGCAACGTATCAACGCTCTATGACGGCAATCTTCCACTGGAGCCGATACCTCAAGGGAGCAGCCTCAAGAAGATAAAGATGTCCACGCGTCATATCAAGCAAGATCCGGGCGAGTCACTTTATCAGACAGTGGTACATGTCGATCATGCTATGTTGGAGAATCCGCGCTTTTGGTCATCCTCTAGAGCTATTGAACGCTCATCTACAACAACATATGCCCTGATAGAAAGAACCAGCCCGCCGTAATGAAGAGACTCATAATGTTTGTAGGAGCATATATCTCACCAACAGGGATACAACCTTCACCTTCTGTAGGGTTCCCAAGAAGCAAGAGGAAAACCACCGAGATACAACATCCCGCGCGTCCGTCAACTCCAACTCCAGCATTACCACATGCACGACTCCCACAATGATGAAACAATGTCCAAGATATTCCATATCCGGCTCGACAACAACCACTACGAACAAACCATGTAAACCACGCTTGGGGATCGAGGCTCAAAGATGAAGTTCCTTCACCGTCGACCAAGGACTTCTTCAACATTAGAAAGATGGTCAGTCAAGAATCATGGAATTCGCGAGGGTAAATCGAATCAAGAGGAAGCCACTTCAACGCTCCCCTCAAAGCAGGCCGCTTCAATGGTCTATTCAAGAGCCGCCTCAACGCTCTCTCCAGGATCCCTGTTCGCTTCAGAATCCTGCTTTAACACTCTCTCCAGGATCCCTGTTCGCTTCAGAATCCTGCTTTAACACTCTCTCCAGGATCCACCTCAACGTTCGCACCAGAAGCCACTTTAACATCCTCTCGAGTCGTTTCAACACTCAAGCTACATCAATAATCTGCGCTCTGGTCAAGTTATCTTTGATGTACTCATTGCTCAACATACATCTCATCCATCCTTCATGAGGACCCAGCGGAGCATGAAAAACCCTGAAGTCGATAGGAGGAAGGTTATCCTTTGGAACGGATGTTTTCATATAGTTGAAAGGGCGCGGTGAACAATTCATCATCAATGTTCCCAGCATATCTTTGAAGTTGTCAACACCACCCGACTTGGAACCAAAGATTATCTTGGAAGACATCCCGACAAGAATTCTTTTCTTCATTCCACAATGAAAAAATAGGAGTTAGAACTTGTATGAAAAACGCATGAGGCGTGTAGTCACGCATGACAAGACACAACTCACGTTGAAATGCACAAAAGCTGGGATTGGGTCCAAACACCAATATCACTCAAGTTTCAAGTCCGGTACAAATTTGAAGTCCCAGACAAGTTTCAAGTCCTAGACAAGTTTGAAGTCCAGTATAACTCAAGTTTTCAATTCTGGTATTGATCAAGCTTCTAGTCCGGTATAACTCAAGTTTTCAGTCTGGTATTGATCAAGCTTCTAGTCCGGTATCGCTCAAGTTTCAAGTCTGGTATTGGTCAAGCTTCAAGTTTGGTATTGATCAAGTCACAAGTCCGGTATTGCTCAAGCTTCAAGTCTGGTATTGCTCAAGCTTCAAGTCTGATATTGATCAAGTCACAAGTCCGGTATTGCTTAAGTTTCAAGACCGGTATTGGTCAAGGGCACGAGGCTGGTATGAAGGTGACATTCAGTCAGGCATACACGATATGGGACCCACGTTCAATCAAGCATATATGGCGGGACCATATTTATTTGCACAACAAGGTTCTCTTATGTCATGAGAATCATGTTCACGAAATTCAAGCCAACGTTCGATCAAGCAGCGCAGAGCCCCACGAACGAAGCAACGCAAAACCGTCGATTAGCACAACCCACGATCGAGCAAAGGGCGCAATAGCCCTCGACCTAATCAGGCATAGCAAGGTCGATCCGCAAGACCGACATTCAAACGGAGCAAGCACGGAGCGGGCTCGACCAAGCAGGCATAGCAAGGTCGATCGAAGCAGCAAGACCGACATCATACTAGAGAACGCTCTCCTATATGCCTTTGAACGTGACATACTCCAAGGACGGGATGACCCGTCTCTCCCGGTAACATCTAACTTTGTCTCATAAGTTTTATCTTTAACTGTCACCATCTCATGCCTACCCCACAATAGTGTAACCATTGTGTGCTAGGCAGGGGACTTAATGTTGATGGTGGGTTTTCATTTGAGGTTAAATTTGTAAAAACTAGAAAAATTATGCGCTGACATCTTGTAAAAGATAAAGCCATTTATAAGTGTTTGATACTCCCTCACTTAATTCACCAAGAATGGAGCATGTAGCAACAATCCCATTTCGTGAATACATGAAATTCCTCCAAAGTTGGAGCATGTGGCAACAATCCCTTCCCGTGAATTTCATATCAGCCTTGTATTTCCGCACTCATTATCGCTGTGGCATGACGATCGAGTGTTACTCTTACTGAGTAACACGAACCTCCAAGCACTATAATGAAACCATGTACGAAATACCCGTATAGGCTGACTCTCGGTGTGTTATACTAGCCCGATTGAGCCCCCTCTCGGTGTGTTATACTAGCCCGATTGAGCATCCGGACTGACCGTATCAGTTCGGATATGATATGATCGCAGTCATCCAACTCCATAAGCATGATTGGATGACCCCAGATCAATTCCATCACCCCAAGCTGGTATGGAATACCAAAGGCCGACCCCGCATGGTCGGTCATTGGCCTAGCTTGCCAAGAAACCGTTCATACCAAGCATTATGGATGGAAAACCCTAAATTAGGGTTTGCGGCATATTACATATGTTGCAAAGCAGTCTCAACCATCCATCTTCGCAGGTATAGATGGAGGGTGTAGATGTAGACTCAAAGAGCCCAGAGCATGTCAACACGATCACCGTGGCCCGCCTACACACTTGACCAATCTGGTCAAAACCAACCATGGTTGGTCGTGACAAAATTGTCACCCAAACAAGAGATGGCGCACGGCTTTGAAAGCCAAAATTAGGGTTTCAAGCCATCACGCGCGTCCATCTTCTCCGGCACGAATGGAGGGTCACAGATTAGATTAAGCAGGGCCGGTCATACCAGAATGACCATCGTGGGCCCATCTACCTCCTCATGTGTTCGGCCAAGGCATATTATGCCCGGTTAATCCAAAACGTGCGTCCAAACTAGCATGGCCACGCCTCCCAAACCACAACCGATCTCGACCGCTCAACTTCACCGGATGATTTGAGTGGCTTAGATCACGTTTTCATGGGATAGTCGTATAGGTGTGAACACCCCACCTACCACCTACACGCTGGTATGATCGACCAAGACCGACCAAGATGGGTCGTCTTGAAACGCGTGCCCAAACTAGGATGTCACGCGGTTTCCAACTCCTTTGCGGGCAATGGATTTCGCCACAAACCGATCTCAACCACTCAACTTTACCTGGTCAAATTGAGTGGCCTAGATCGCGCCTTCATGGGACAGTGAAGTATGGACGTGCACACCGGCATGCTGTCTACACACATGCTCGGTCGGTCCTCTCCAAATCCCTTTCCATGCTCGGTTTCGACCAAGTGATCGCGGTCGTAAGCGTCAAAATAAATTACACTTTCTTACTACTCAAAATATAAATATAGCAAGGGCAAGAAAGGATCGATCCCACCGAGAGGTCTAGGTTGTCAAATTGTATCGGTTCCTATAAATAACACCGGTTTTGTGATTATAATAAACTAAATAAAAGCAAATAAAGAAATAAGCAAACAAATCAAATCAAGGATAAGAAGATATTGGTCATGGGTTTCGTTTTCAATCACAAACATGTTTTCAACACAATAATTAGAATTGATATTTTAATCTCAACTTTTATCAAAGACCCTAGAATACCTTGATCGCAAGTATATCCGCAAATCTCCTCATGTCATCAACAAACACATTAAAAGATGCGAATATGAATTCTACCTAAAGGAACAACCTAACGTGTAAAAGCACTAATCAAGTTTAATTCCCTAGATGCATTAGGTTCTATGAAATCAATGCCAACCAAAGCAATCGAACGTGGAAAGCGCACTAATCCGATTTAACAAAGGTTATGGTTCACATATGATCATAAGAATATATCACTACAAACTATAATCATATTTATGCTACTTGCAATCCGAATTATCACTTTTGCGTATAATAACCCTAATCTAGCAATAAAGATGAAAGCAAACTCAATCGATTCGCGACTCGACTAACAAGCATTCAAATCATGTAACAATATTGATGGTGAATCATAAACGATAATATGGAGACAAAACTAATTTATTGAATTAAAACCCATATTTGGAAATCAAACTTATTCCATAACCAATAATAAAACTCTAGCTCATTTTCATGGAGTTCATAACAAGAAGAAAGAGAAAAGACTTCATGGTTCTAAACCCTAGAATCAAAGTAGAAGCAAAAAGAATAATAGAATAGATATTCAAAAGATATGTGTTTTGAGAAAAGTCTTCTCTTTTATAGCTTCACTCCTTCCAAAATTAGGTTTTGTCTTCAAAGTCCATTAGGTGAGAATCCACCAAGCCCACAAGAAGGAGAAACCCGTGTAGAAAATACGCCCCAAAAACGGTCGCCGGAAGTCTGGGATTGTGGCCGGAAATCGGCCGGAAAGTCGCCGGAAAACAGCTCCGGTGACCGGCAAAGTCCGCCCGGTCACCGGTCAACGGGTCGGATCGGGTCAACTTAGCGGGTCAACTCGGTCAGACCGAGTCAAACCGAGTCAGGGTGAATTACCGAGCCAGATTGCTCAATTCAGGAGTTAGACCTGAGTAAGCTCTGAGTTGGGGCTAACTCAATCTGACTGGGCTTTGTAAGAGCCATTGCAAGCCTAAACTCAACCCCAGCCATGATGGTCAGACACCGCAGCCTTCCATTCATTAAATGCAACTCCACCACAGATTCATCATTGTCACGCCAATTTAGCCTTGGCTGCAACTCACCACATTTCACGTAACTCTATTGTAACCATCACCAGCTTTGCACTCGCCTAAAACCAACCCAATACCAATTTGCATCGCAATCGATGTGAGCTTTGTAGCAGCTGTATCAACTCAGTCCCCTGCAACCAATTATTTGCACACTGCCATCCTGTACCTGCATCTCAAGCATCACAGCACCAGCTTCACTGCTCCATCTCAGTCCACCTCCACAGGCAATCATAATTCATTAACTCAGTTCTAGCCTGCAATCCATGGCTTCATTATATAAGCAAAAATGGCGCCAGCTCCACAACCCGCCGCAATTGCTCAAACTCCACCGACTACCCCAACAAAGACAACAACTCGTGCAAAACCGCATCTTTAATCCACCAAGCCCAAAACCGCAATGTCTCAAATCCAGTAAACTTTAGCCTCGCACCGGCAGCTCCATATCACCCGCATCACTTCCAGCCTCTAACCTTTGTCGCTTTAATCGCATTTCGAGTAACATCCCGCCTTTAAACCCCGCCAGTTCCCTCCAACAAGATCGACATCGGCTGTGATTGCATTAGTAATCGCAACATCCACCAGCTCAGTAACCAGCCACAACTCCCCCGCAATTTCCATCCACTTGACGTCACATGCCCTCGTACCCGCAACATATAGCTTCCTAATCCTCAACTCATTAGCAAAGAATGCACCCAATCATTTGCAATTCACCATAACCTCAAGCCATCACTTCCACCGCCACTAATTCACCTCGAGTCCTCGCTTTACCAGCTTGCAACCGCAACAGCCTCCTCAAACATCACAAGCCAGCTCTCAAGCCTAAGACTTCATTGTCTGAAAGCTTTAGCTCACCAGGCCACCAGTGCCATAACCTCGCCTCAACATCAGTCCCACTCCGCCAATTACCACCACCATCAATTCCACAGACTATAGCTTCTTCAAAAATCCTCAGAATCATACACATGCCCCCCATACTTGAGCCGCTTCTACACATAGCCTAACCTCCATTCTAACCTAGCCATTGCCCCACCGTATTCGAGCAAGACCAGCCTTCAAATTAAGCTCCATTTCTTCACCATAACATCACCAAGACTCGTGCCATATCTAGACCAAGATCACCATCACTTTGCTCCATTGTACCCAACATAGCTCCAACAAGACAACCAAAGATCTCCATTAAATCACCTCAACCGTCACCGTGAGAGTCGCTACACAAAACCCCAATCTTCAATCGATTTTTTTCATTTATCCTAACTCCACTTTGATTTCCTCCTATTTCTCGATTTCATTCTCAAACCCTAACTCGAAATTCCTTAAGTTTCATCTTCAATCGAGAGCAGCTACAAAATCCGCATAAAACCCTAACTCGAATCGACTCAATCAATCACTTTCAATCGCAAACAAACCCTTATTTCTTCCTCCATATTCATTGAATCTCCTCCCTAACATCAATGAAGCCACCGATCGACTTCATCTTCCCGATTCATATCAGCCAAAACAATAATTCTCCTTGTTCTCTCGTGGACTTGAATCCATATTGGGCTGTAAGTAGCCATTTTTCTCTCTTCTCTCGTGTGATTTCAGGTGAAGAAATGATTGAGAGAAAACGTCTCTCAAGTTAGGTTTTAGTATAGGAAAACGATGGTGGAAATAGCCACCTGTGTCCAGCAGATAAGGGGTACCCAAACGGGTAGCCCCTTAACATTTTGGCTATCATTTAATACCTCTCCAAAAGAAAGTTGTCCCTTAACCTTGGGTCACTCCATATATCACTTGCTCGTGAGATGACAATTTCGCCCTTTGGCTCAATTTGGATAATTCCTTCTTCTTTTCCTCCGTGCGACTCCATTGCACCTATAAAACTCAAAAGCACGCGTAGTACATAATTCACAAGAAATATAGCAAAGAAAGCATAAACTCTATATTGTAAATACGGTGTATTCTACACCTATCGATTCCCCCACACTTAGACTTTGCTAGTCCTCGAGCAAATCAAACAAAACAATAAAATACAACAACTCCGTGTCGTCGAGGCTACGGTCACTTTTAGCATAAATAACAAGCCTTTAAACCCTAGGTGTCCCTAGTGGACGAGTTATAGTCTCGTGAAGGTTTACTAGAGATATACCTACAAAACCTATATTTCAAACTCCGTCTATTCGTGACAAATCAATGAACGAATCCAAAATGGCTACAGGAGGAGGTACCTTGCAAATTCAATTCATATATTAGTAAATAAACTCTAATTAGATAGTCGAACAAGCCACAATACTCGGAAACTAACAAACCACAATCACAATGAAAAGATAAAGAAGATGGATAAAGATGTAGATGTTGGCGAATATTCTCAAGTGTTCGATGTTTCCATATCTGTTCAAGGTCATCACTAAGATGAACCTAATCCTATTGGATTGAGCTACTTGTGCTTGAATGCTACATCAAATCAATTGGCATATACAAGGGAACCAAGAGTGACTTTATTCAACACAATAATAATTTCTTCTCTCTTTTTTTTTTTTTTTTTTTTTTATATGATTGGATCAAACTGGATCCAATTTATTTTTTTTAGACGGCATGATTAGATCTTTTGGATCCAAGCGCATGCTTCCTTGTCAACACGTATATGATAGTTGCCTTGGATCCCGCATTCCACGCTTGTTTAGGCGACGGAGACAGGACTACGTTTCATACATACCGCTATTCCAAGTGTCTTTTTATTCCGTTTTTGGTCTAATTGGTCGGTCCTTTTTTTCTTTTCATATATATTTTTTTCTTTTCTTGTTCAATTTTTTTTTTTTTCTTTTTCTAGTAACTCAATCACTCTATTTCATCCTAGCAGTAATAACTCAATCACTTAGAGAACAATAGATAAATATGGAAAAATAAAAATAGAATATGATATGGTGATATTCGAGATATGGTAACAACTATCATGTTAATTTGTGATTTCTGAGCTATATTCTTCCTTTTAGTTAACTGGTTCCTCAACTCCCGCATTCAAAATGGTTCCATCCACTAATGGTGTCATCCTAAAGGCACAAATTTCTAGATTTGGAGTTCAAAAAGCACAATTTTTCTTGGTTTTTTCTATTTTTCTCATTTTTTTTTGTTTTAAAAGGCATAAATAAACTATACAAACATATAAATGCTCCCCCACACTTAAACTTCACATTGTCCTCAATGTGTAAAACCGAAAGTTCTGAATTCTGACGTAACAGCAGATAAAACGCAAAAACTGTGCAAATTGGTAAGGAATTTGGAAAAACTCCATTTCACAAAAGTTGTTCACCTACGTGTTTTCTACACAGTGTAAAAATTTCACAGTGTTTTGATAAACGGTCTGACAGTTATGGTCTCTGGACTGAACTACGCGCAGTCTGAAATTTTCTGACGAAAAGGTATTCGTCATAATTCTCTTCTAAGATAGATTAGGACTTAATGAAATTAAACATGGGAATGAAAATATGATATGAAAACAGTAAAAAAATAAATAAAAAAACAAAAATAAAATGCAAAAGGATAAGAGATACAAAACCGGTGGGTTGCCTCCCACTTAGCGCTTGTTTTAAAGTCGACGGTCCGACTTAGCTTCTTGTAAGATTTATTCCCCATACACCAATAATCGGAAAAGTTGGGGATCCACCCATAGCACCTGTTTTGCAAACACTAGCTTCACACAAATATTAGTAATGTAAAACAGAAACGAAGCTATGAACCGATAAAAGCTTCCCCACACTTATTCTTGTCCACACTTTGGAAGTGTATAAAGAATATAGAAGTCCGGGCACCTCCACGGTTTCTTGTTCCAAAACCTGCATAGTATGAGAATCAAGTTTCTCTAATGGCGGAAAACGAAACAAAGTCATTCAACAATATTCTCAAGCACATACATCCAAACCAATAAGAGGTAAAGGAGAAGAAACAACAGGCAAAGGGTTAGATAAACCTTGCACAATCTCTTGTATCACGGAATCCTCTTCATCCTTGAAAACTCAAGTGAATTATTCACCTCTTGTATATCATAGTCCTCTATCAAACCTTGCAACCATTCTTCGTCCGTTTTGCCAGTAACCAAAGTCTCAACATAAACATCATCATTACAATCATTTGCAAGCTCAATTGGGTCTTCACAATATTGGTCAAAACGGTTTCATTCTCAACATACTCCTCTTTTTGTTGTAAGGCACATACTTTTGCGGATCCAAATTTTATTATAAGAAACTTTTTAGAACACTCAAAAATGCATCATCCTCAAGCTCCACCCTTTGAATAGGCTCTTGATCATTATTAAGATCAATGCTTGAGTAATCTACACAAGTGTCGACATATTCCTCTTCATCTTCATCTTGATCCCAAAAAGACTCCTCGGAGATGTCACCATGAGTTGTTTCAAGAAATATATCATAATCACCATCACTATCATAGTCAACATAAGATTGTTCCTCGCTGAATTTAGTGTTGCTAATCTCTAACTCATCCTTTTGAATAGGTGAATGATCATTATTACGATCAAGAGTTGAGTTAACTACACAATTATCAACGAAATTGCCCAAGGATTGGCCTTTTTCAACATTAGCATCAATCAAATATTCATCACAAACCATATGCACAGAGAATTATCCATATAACTTGTATTGATCAATGCCTCTTCGCAAGCTAGCAAAACCTTCACGAAGTTCTTGGAGTTGCTCGTTTGTAGTCTCTTTTGCTTTTCGAAATTCCTCTTGTAAAAAAGGTGGAAACTTTGTCTATAAAATTAGAGACCTTTTTGTTCACAAGCGTAAGAATCCTCCCATCCTTGTGGTTGTTCACACACATACCCGCCATAAGGTTGTTGAGGAAAACCATAAGGTTTCATGGAATATTGGTCATAACCAACGAATTGGTTTTGATTATACCCATGGAATTCGTAGTTATCATATTGTTGAGGTTGAAAACCGTATCCATTGTTCCAATATGCTCCTTCCATAGAAATAAGCACCAAATAAGAGTTCTCAAAACTATATTAGGAACCAAAAAATAAAAATATAAAACAAAAACTAAAAAAACAAAAATAAGAAACCAAAAACAATTAACAATGTCACGCTCCCTCCACGGGCGCTTCAAAATTTGATCGTCGTAAGCGTCAAAATAAATTACACTTTCTTACTACTCAAAATATAAATATAGCAAGGGCAAGAAAGGATCGATCCCACAGAGAGGTCTAGGTTGTCAAATTGTTTTGTTCCCTATAAATAACACCGGGGTTTTGTGATTATAATAAACTAAATAAAAGCAGATAAAGAAATAAGCAAACAAATCAAATCAAGGATAAGAAGATATTGGTCATGGGTTTCTGCTTTTCATTCACAAACATGTTTTCAACACAATAATTAGAATTGATATTTTAATCTCAACTTTTATCAAAGGCCCTAGAATACCTTGATCGCAAGTATATCCCATAAATATCCTCATGTCATCAACAAACACATTAAAAGATGCGAATATGAATTCTCGCCTAAAGGAACAACCTAACGTGTAAAAGCACTAATCAAGTTTAATTCCCTAGATGCATTAGGTTCTATGAAATCAAGCCAATCAAAGCAATCGAACGTGGAAAGCGCACTAATCCGATTTAACAAAGGTTATGGTTCACATATGATCATAAGAATATATCACTACAAACTATAATCATATTTATGCTACTTGCAATCGGAATTATCACTTTTGCGCGATAATAACCCTAATCTAGCAATAAAGATGAAAGCAAACTCAATCGATTCGCGACTCGACTAACAAGCATTCAAATCATGTAACAATATTGATGGTGAATCATAAACGATAATATGGAGACAAAACTAATTTATTGAATTAAAACCCATATTTGGAAATCAAACTTATTCCATAACCAATAATAAAACTCTAGCTCATATTCATGGAGTTCATAACAAGAAGAAAGAGAAAAGACTTCATGGTTCTAAACCCTAGAATCAAAGTAGAAGCAAAAAGAATAATAGAATAGATATTCAAAAGATATGTGTTTTGAGAAAAGTCTTCTCTTTTATAGCTTTACTCCTTCCAAAATTAGGTTTTGTCTTCAAAGTCCATTAGGTGAGAATCCACCAAGCCCACAAGAAGGAGAAACCCGTGTAGAAAATACGCCCCAAAAACGGTCGCCGGAAGTCTGGGATTGTGGCCGAAAATCTACTGGAAAGTCGCCGGAACAGCCCGCGACCAGCAAAGTCCGCCTCTGGCCACCGGTCAACGGGTCGGATCGGGTCAACTTAGCGGGTCAACTCGGTCGGGACCGAGTCAAACCGAGTCGTGGTGAATTAATGAGCTGCATTGCTCAATTCGGAGTTAGACCCGAGTAAGCTCGAGTGGGGGCTAACTCAACTGACCGGGCTTTGTAAGAGCCATTGCAAGCCTAAACTCAACCTCCCATGATGGCCGATGCACCGCAGCCTTCCATTCATTAACCGCAACTCCACCACAGATTCATCATTGTCACGGCCAATTTAGCCTTGGCCGCAAATCACCACATTTCCACGTAACTCTATTGAACCATCACCAGCCTTTGCACTCCGGTTAAACCAACCCAATACCAATTTGCATTGCAACTCGATGTGAGCTTTGTAGCACTGTCAGATTAACTCGCCTCCCTCGTAACCAATTATTTGCACATCGCCATCCCGTACTCGTATCTCAAGCATCACAAAGACTCACCTTCACCGCTCCATCTCAGTCCACCTCCACTGTGCAATCATAATTCATTAACTCCGATTCTAGCCTCGCAATCCATGGCTTCATTATAAGCAAAATGGCGCCAAAGACACCACAACCTCGCCGTAATTGCTCAAACTCCAAACCGACTACCCCCAACAAAGACAACAACTCGTGCAAACTCCGCATCTTTAATCCACCATTCCAAAACCCGCAATGTCTCAAATCCCGTAAACTTTAGCCCGCACCGCAGCTCCATATCACTCCGCATCACTTCACTCTAACCTCGCTTTAATCGCATTTCGAGTAACATCCCAGCTTTAAACCCCGCCAGCTTCCTCCAACAAGATCAGCCGGGCTGTGATTGCACTAGTAATCGCAACATCCACCATTTCGTAACCAGCCACAACTCCCCGCATTTCCATCCACTTTGGCCACATGCCCTCGGACCCTAACATATAGCTTCCTAATCCTCAACTCATTAGCAAGAACAGACCCAATCATTTGCAATTCACCATAACCTCAAGCCATCACTTCCACCTCGCCACTAATTCACCCGAGTCCTCGCTTTACCAACTGCAAATCGCAACACCTGACTCCTCAAACATCACAAGCTTGCCTCTCAAGCCTAAGACTTCATTGTCTCAGAGCTTCTTTAGCTCACCAAAGCCACCTGCCATAACCTCACTCAACATCAGTCCCACACTCTCCGCCAATTACCACCACCATCAATTCCTGCACCATAGCTTCTTCAAAATCCCGTAATCATACACATCCCCATACTTGAGTCGCTTCTACACAGAGCCTAACCTCCATTCTAACCTAGCCATTGCCCCACCAGTATTCGTGAGCAAGACCACCTCTTCAAATTAAGCTCCATTTCTTCACCATAACATCACCAAGACTCAGCCATATCTAGACCAAAGATCACCATCGCCTTTGCTCCATTGCAGCCAACATATCTCCAACAAAGACAACCAAAGATTCCATTAAATCAGCCTCAACCGTCACCAAAAGTAGTCGCTACACAAACCCCAATCTTCAATCGATTTTTTTCATTTATCCTAACTCACCGATTTCCTCCAATTTCTCGATTTCATTCTCAAACCCTAACTCTGAAATTCCCTTAAGTTCATCTTCATCATCTTCAATCGAGAGCAGCTACAAAATCCAGCGTAAAACCCTAACTCGAATCGACTCAATCAATCACTTTCAATCAATCAGCAAACCCTTATTTCTTCCTCCATATTCATTGAATCTCCTCCGAACATCAATGAAGCCACCGATCGACTTCATCTTCCCGATTCATATCACCTAAAACAATAATTCTCCCTTGTTCTCTCAGGACTTGAATCCATGGCCGCCTGTGGCAGCCATTTTCTCTCTTCTCTCGTGTGATTTCAGTGAAGAAATGATTGAGAGAAAACGTCTCTCAAGTTAGGTTTTAGTGTAGGAAAACGATGGTGGAAATAGCCACCTGTGTCAGCCGGATAAGGGGTACCCACTGTAGCCCCTTAACATTTGCTTCGGCTATCATTTAATACCTCTCCAAAAGAAAGTTGTCCCTTAACCTTGGGTCACTCCATATATCACTTGCTCGTGAGATGACAATTTCGCCCTTTGGCTCAATTTGGATAATTCCTTATTCTTTTCCTCCGTGCGACCCATTGCACCTATAAAACTCAAAAGCACGCGTAAAGTACATAATTCACAAGAAAAATAGCAAAGAAAGCATAAACTCTATATAGTAAATACGGTGTATTCTACACCTATCACCAAGCTGAAGAGTAATGCTTGCGCACCTCTTCAAAAAACCCTAATATTCATTAACGGTCGCAGATGGGTGTCTCAAACATCATCTCATCCGTTCAACTTCACCAAACTTGGTTATACAACCTCGGTCAGAGTTATTTGGTCGGTGAGGCGTCATTACCCATCACTTTACCACACCATGATGCAAGACTGCATAAAAAATACACACGATACTTCACAAGTATCGACTTCCCGAATAACGCAGATTATTCAATTCAGCATTACATGCTATCTTTCGTGGATTCACGATCCACACATTCCAGGACATCAATCATGTCACAAACTGGGGGATACATATGGGGTATTGGTCGGCGGTTTATGTAAGTGCGGCGTGCAACGCGCCATCACAAGAACGTGTTAGGAAGTCATGGACGGTTAGAGATGAACAGGGAGAAGTGGGCAAGATGGTCATGTCGCACCGACGCACAACTCCACTACTCCATCACTCCACTTCCTCCACTTCCCACGAGAGACGTGAATAAGGCTCAATGACTTGTATAAATAGGTTCTCCGCCCTATTTCAAACAACAACACAAGTTGCACGAGACGAGAAAAACCAAGTGTTAATACAAAAACGTATTCAAACACCCCGAGCTTGCTTGCATCAATCACAAGCCTGCTCACCTTTTCACAAGTCATAAGCAAGCTAACACCTTCACAATCTCAACACCTTCTTCGCTTCCCTCCCTAAGATCAACCCCATCTCCTTCACTTTGTGACCGAAACAAGTCCGGAACGGCCATTTCTTGGTTTAGGCCGGACTTGCCTGATTGATCTCTCGAATCTACAAGCACTCACCGCGCAGTGCATTTGTTTAAGGTTTAGATTCATTCCTCTTCCACACCCCAAATTACCAAATTCTGCAGGAATAGTTTTCACCCATAAACAATTGGCGACCACAGTGGGAGGTTGATCTCTCGGTTGCACAAAATTGAATTCTCAATTTTTCGGTTTCCATCTCGCAACGTACCCGGAAACCACAGGTGGTTCAGATATCATGGGAAGTGTAGCTAGAATCTTTGGAGGATGTCTTGGCAAATCAAACCAGGGGTATCACCGGAAGGCGGAGCGAGACATTTCGCCTTTTGAATGATATAGCAACACAATTACAAGAAGGGTCGGCAGGCATCTACTCAAACAGTGCAAGAAACGCTGGATCCTTAGTCAGGAGTCACAACTTTACCAGTGGATATGCAGAAAGAGCACGTAATCACAGGGGACTCAGGAGAAACGAACAACATGGTCCAGCCGACAACAAAGACTCGAGGCAACTCCACAGAGGAAAAAACTTGTCCGGGGTACCACAACGTCTACCGGATAAAGAAATGGAGCCTGCAGCTTACGGATCCCTGCTGGAAGATTTATATCTCAAGACCTTTGTCGAAGCCGGAAGACCTGTTCAATCCGCATCGACCTTTCAACTAAGTGAAGAAATGCTTGAGGAAGGAGAGATCAATCAAGGAACACGTGAGTACGAGAGGATGGAAACGTTCAATTCGATCACTCAACGGTGATATTACAACACCTCCTATCACGAGAGCCCAGGCGGCCGCAAATCCCGGCATCTTATCAAGTGTAACACCTCCGGTAGTCACCAGAGCAACAACTTCCACTCCTTCATCGGGACGAGGAGCCGGAGGGACGAGAGGAGGACCATCCCCATTACCATTGCATACTTGATGGAGAAGCGGGAAGTTCTTGCTAAGACTCAAACGGATATGGCCGCAACTCGTAAAGAGGTACTCACTTTTCTTAAGACATTAAGCGATCAATTTCCACAAGAGCCATGACAGCCCCTGGAGCAAAAAAGGAACGCATTCAACGCAGGAGAAGGTACTTCAGCGGCGCGGACCTCCATGGACTCGATCAAAGAAGCGACATCGATGTGAGCGGTCTGTCATGGGGACTCCTACACTGGGATCGATCCTCACAACGATCCTACTCAAATCAATAGTTTCACTATGAACCAGAGGCCGGTGGATCGGAAACGTTTTCTCTAGTGGAAAGTTTATGCGAACTTTCACACCTCTCGAAGAATCAGCGCACGGAGACATTTTGCTGCTATCAACCAGAGGAAGTTCACAACCGTGCTCTACATGTCACCGCACGCATCAAGGATTCGAGTTCAAGACGTCCCTTATCGACACGGGAGCATCTTCGAATGTGATTACTCTCAAGACTCTCGGGACATCCAAGGTTCTCCCGTGCAAGGTCGTACGGAAGCCTACCACAATGACGGACTTCGAGGGAAACCAAACCAAAGACATACGGGAGAAGCTCCGCGAAAAAGAATCATACAAGTTCATTGCATCCCACCCCACGTGGGCGTCAATTCGGGAAGAAGACCGGCTTGCATCATTGAGGGCTAGTACCCACGATGCATCTTTGTGGCGAAGCATTCTTCTCCATCCCGTGAAGCCACGACCCACGTTCACACGAAGAGGGGGAGCGAACTTTTATGGCGAGTCGTGTGAGAAATGGAAAACGGTATACCGACACTTGCCATTATCAATTAGCAGGGAGATCGCTGCCAGTCTCTCCACCCAATGGAATGCTACAACAGCAACAAACCACAAGAACAAGTGCTAGATGCTCCACAACAGCTGCAAGATGGCACCAACTCCACAACTGATGAGATTGAAATCATTGAGGAATCTCCTAGGCCTATCTCCATCAGCTCAACCTTGTGTACGGATAAACGCACGAAGCTCGTGGAACTTCTCAAAGAGTACCAGGACATATTCGCTTGGAGATATGAAGGAATGCCGGATTTAGATGAAAATTGGTCACCCATCATCTACATGTCATACATGTATCCAAGTCGGTTAAACAGTTGTAGTTCATACATGAGGGAAATGGATAGATCGGGAGTCTTTGCATAGACTTGAGAGACTTGAACAGTGTCTTTGCTCCAAAACGATCCTCCTCACGGCATGTTCTCCTCCATGGATGGATGTAGCGGCTACAACCGAGATAAGGATGTACGAGCATGATGCAAGTAAGATATCTTTTCGAACTCCTCTCGTAAATTTTTATTATACCATGCTGCCATTTGGTTTAAAGAATGCCGGTGCAACGTATCAACGCTCTATGACGGCAATCTTCCACTGGAGCCGATACCTCAAGGGAGCAGCCTCAAGAAGATAAAGATGTCCACGCGTCATATCAAGCAAGATCCTGGCGAGTCACTTTATCGGACAAAGGTGGTACATGTCGATCATGCTATGTTGGAGAATCCGCGCTTTTGGTCATCCTCTAGAGCTATTGAACGCTCATCTACAACAACATATGCCCCGATAGAAAGAACCAGCTCGCCGAATGAAGAGACTCATAATGTTTGTAGGAGCATATATCTCACCAACAGGGGATACAACCTTGACCTTCTGTAAGCGGTTCCTCAAGCAAGCAAGAGGAAAACCACCGAGATACAACATCCTGCGCGTCCGTCAACTCCAACTCCAGTACCACATGCACGACTCCCACAATGATGAAACAATGTCCAAGATATTCCATATCTGGCTCGACAACAACCACTACGAACAAACCATGTAAACCACGCATGGGGATCGAGGCTCGGCATGAAGTTCCTTCACCGTCGACCAAGGACTTCTTCAACATTAGAAAGATGGTCAGTCAAGAATCATGGAATTCACGAGGGTAAATCGAATCAAGAGGAAGCCACTTCAACGCTCCCTCCAGCAGAAGCTGCTTCAATGGTCTATTCAAGAGCCGCCTCAACGCTCTCTCCAGGATCCCTGTTCGCTTCAGAATCCTGCTTTAACACTCTCTCCAGGATCCCTGTTCGCTTCAGAATCCTGCTTTAACACTCTCTCCAGGATCCACCTCAACGTTCGCACCAGAAGCCACTTTAACATCCTCTCGAGTCGTTTCAACACTCAAGCTACATCAATAATCTGCGCTCTGGTCAAGTTATCTTTGATGTACTCATTGCTCAACATACATCTCATCCATCCTTCATGAAGACCAGCGGAGCATGAAAAACCCCAAGTCGATAGGAGGAAGGTTATCCGTGGAACGGATGTTTTCATATAGTTGAAAGGGCGCGGTGAACAATTCATCATGAATGTTCGGCATATCTTTGAAGTTGTCAACACCACCCGACTTGGAACCAAAGATTATCTTCGGAAGACATCCCGACAGGAATTCTTTTCTTCATTCCACAATGAAAAAATAGGAGTTAGAACTTGTATGAAAAACGCATGAGGCGTGTAGTCACGCATGACAAGACACAACTCACGTTGAAATGCACAAAAGCTGGGATTGGGTCCAAACACCAATATCACTCAAGTTTCAAGTCCGGTACAAATTTCAAGTCCGGTACAAGTTTCAAGTCCGGTACAAGTTTGAAGTCCAAAGATAACTCAAGTTTTCAAGTCCGGTATTGATCAAGCTTCTAGTCCCATTTATAACTCAAGTTTTCATCTGGGTATTGATCAAGCTTCTAGTCCAGTATTGCTCAAGTTTCAAGTCTAGTATTGGTCAAGCTTCAAGTTTGGTATTTTCAAGTCACAAGTCCCGGATTGCTCAAGCTTCAAGTCTGGTATTGCTCAAGCTTCAAGTCTGATATTGATCAAGTCACAAGTCCTAGTATTGCTTAAGTTTCAAGACCGGTATTGGTCAAGGGCACGAGGCTGGTATAAAGGTGACATTCAGTCAGGCATACACGATATGGGACCCACGTTCAATCAAGTATATATGGCGGGACCATATTTATTTGCACAACAAGGTTCTCTTATGTCATGAGAATCATGTTCACGAAATTCAAGCCAACGTTCGATCAAGCAGCGCGAAGAGCCCCACGAACGAAGCGGGCGCAACAGATTGGCCGATTAGGCACAACCCCACGATCGAGCAAAGCGGCGCAATAGCCCCTCGACCTAATCAGGCATAGCAAGGTCGATCCGGCAAGACCGACATTCAAACGGAGCAAGCACGGAGCGGGCCCTCGATCAAGCGAGGCATAGCAAGGTCGATCAAGCAGAGGCAAGACCGACATCATACTAGGAGAACGCTCTCCTATATGCCTTTTGAACGTGACATACTCCAAGGACGGGATGACCCGTCTCTCTGGTAACATCTAACTTTGTCTCATAAGTTTTATCTTTAATCGTCACCATGTCATGCCTACCCCACAATAGTGTAACCATTGTGTGCTAGGCGGGGACTTAATGTTGATGGTGGGTTTTCATTTGAGGTTAAATTTGTAAAAACCAGAAAAAATCATGCGCTGACATCTTGTAAAAGATAAAGCCATTTATAAGTGTTGGATACTCCCTCACTTAATTCACCAAGAATGGAGCATGTAGCAACAATCCCATTCTGTGAATACATGAAATTCCTCCAGGTTGGAGCATGTGGCAACAATCCCTTCCTGTGAATTTCATATCAGCCTTGTATTTCCAGTACTCATTATCAGTGTGGCATGACGACTGAGTGTTACTCTTACAGAGTAACACGAACCTCCAAGCACTATAATGAAACCATGTACGAAATACCCGTATAGGCTGACTCTCGGTGTGTTATACTATCCCGATTGAGCCCCTCTTGGTGTGTTATACTAGCCCGATTGAGCATCCGGACTGACCGTATCAGTCGGTGGGATATGATCTCGATCGCGGTCATCCAACTCCATAAGCATGATTGGATGACCCCGCATCAATTCCATCACCCCAAGCGGGTATGGAATACCCACGGCCGAACCCGCATGGTCGGTCATTGGCCTAGCTTGCCAAGAAACCGTTCATACCAAGCATTATGGACGGAAAACCCTAAATTAGGGTTTGCGGCATATTACATATGTTGCAAAGCAGTCTCAACCATCCATCTTCGAAGGTATAGATGGAGGGTGTAGATGTAGACTCAAAGAGCCCAGAGCATGTCAACAAGATCACCGTGGGCCCGCCTACACACTTGACCAATCGGTCAAAACCAACCATGGTTGGTCGTGACAAAATTGTCACCCAAACAAGAGATGGCGCACGGCTTTGAAAGCCAAAATTAGGGGGTTTCAAGCCATCACGCGCGTCCATCTTCTCCGGCACGAATGGAGGGTCACAGATTAGATTAGCAGGCCGGTCATACCAAAGATGACCACCGTGGGCCCATCTACCTCCTCATGTGTTCGGCCAAGGGATATCATGCCTGGTTAATCCAAAACGTGCGTCCAAACTAGCATAGCCACGCCTCCCAAACCACAACCGATCTCGACCGCTCAACTTCAGGATGATTTGAGTGGCTTAGATCACGTTTTCATGGGATAGTCAGGTATAGGTGTGAACACCAGCCTACCACCTACACGCTGGTATGATCGACCAAGACCGACCAAGATGGGTCGTCTTGAAACGCGTTCCCAAACTAGGGATGTCACGCGGTTTCCAACTCCTTTGCGGCTATGGATTTGCCGCAAACCGATCTCAACCACTCAACTTTACCGGTCAAATTGAGTGGCCTAGATCGCGCCTTCATGGGACAGTGAAGTATGGACGTGCACACCGGCATGCTGTCTACACACATGCCCGGTCGGTCCTCTCCAAATCCCTTTCCATGCTCGGTTTCGACCAAGCTGAAGAGTAATGCTTGCGCACCTCTTCAAAAAAACCCTAATATTCATTAACGGTCGCAGATGAGTGTCTCAAAGATCATCTCATCCGTCCAACTTCACCAGACTTTGGTTATACAACCCGGTCAGGAGTTATTTGGTCAGTGAGGCGTCATTACCCATCACTTTACCACACACCATGATGCGAGACCCGCATAAAATACACACGATACTTCACAAGTATCGACTTCCTGAATAACGCAGTTATTCAATTCAGCATTACATGCTATCTTTCGTGGATTCACGATCCACACATTCCAGACATCAATCATGTCACAAACTGGGGGATACATACTGGGGTATTGGTCTGGCGGTTTATAGCGTGCGGCGTGGCAACGCGCCATCACAAGAACGTGTTAGGAAATCATGGACGGTTAGAGATGAACAGAGAAGTGGGCAAGATCGGTCATGTCGTACCGACGCACAACTCCACTACTCCATCACTCCACTTCCTCCACTTCCCACGAGAGACGTGAATAAGGCTCAATGACTTGTATAAATAGGTTCTCCGCCCTATTTCAAACAACAACACAAGTTCAGACGAGACAGAAAAACCAAGTGTTAATACAAAAACGTATTCAAACACCCAGAGCTTGCTTGCATCAATCACAAGCCTGCTCACCTTTCTGTTACAAGTCATAAGCAAGCCAACACCTTCACAATCTCAACACCTTCTTCGCTTCCCTCCCTAAGATCAACCCCATCTCCTTCACTTTGTGACCGAAACAAGTATGGAACGGCCATTTCTTGGTTTAGGCCGGACTTGCACAGATTGATCTCTCGAATCTACAAGCACTCACCGCGCAGTGCATTTGTTTAAGGTTTAGATTCATTCCTCATCCACACCCCAAATTACCAAATTCTGCTGGAATAGTTTTCACCCATAAACAGTTGCATATATAATGCTCAAATACTTCACTTGATATACTATAAAACTACTTAGAAAAGTCAATAGATTTTAGTTTCGATACGAAAGATTACCTCCGTTTCATTAAAAGTGATACTTTAATATATTTTTTTCTTTCCATTTTTACCTAATATTAGGCTAAATTAAAAAGTAAAATGAAGGTACCACATTTCATAAATAGAATGAAAAATTAATGTTGCCGACGTGCATCGCACGTGCTCACTACTTGTGTATAGTAAGTCCATTACATAACAAAAATTGAGGACCAAAGCTTCACGTGTGGTTTTGATAAACACCAAGATAAATTCATTTTTCAAACACATTTTAGCACCTACGACATTACTGCCAATGATGATTCTTAGAGACACGACCACAAATAACTTAGTAAATCAAGCACTACAGTTAAACAACATTTGATATAGAATTCATGTAAACAGTTCTCGACTTGTCTAGACAAGTTCAAAGGTAATAGTCAAGAGGGAAATACAGTAGGTACCAAGTATAGTTAGGCAAATGTAAATCCACAACCATACTAGCCTTGCAGCATTTAAAAGTACATGGAAGGAAAGCCATAAGATTGTTATATACGTAAAAGATGGGTTTAATACATTTCAGATAGCAAAAGAAATCAAACTAATGATATACGTTCAAGGTCAGACCCATCAAACACGACACTACCAGATTTATCACTTAGAGCAAATCCTATGGGTAGTGTCACTCTTTCATTTGAAGGAGTGCACTACCAATTAGACCAAAATAGAATCTTTTATGGGTAGTGTTTTGGTCCCTTTTCAGCCAAAGACTATCATGCACTCGTTCGATCGAGCGAGTGGTCGGGAGTGTCACACTAGACGGGGACTATCCCCGTCAGGAAAAAGAAAGCTTTTAGTACAAAACGGGGGACAGTTCCCCGTTAAAAACTTTTTTTTTCTTTTTTTTTTTTTTTTTTTTTTTTTTGACGGGGGATAGTCCCCCGTCTATGTAGCTTTTTTTAGTTTTTTTTGTTTGACGGGGGATTGTCCCCCGTCTAAGAAGATTTTTTTTTTTTTTGGACGGGGGACAGTCCCCCGTCTGAACCAAAATTCAATTTTTTTTAACTAAACGGGAGACTGTCTCCCGTGTAGTGTCTTTTTTTGTATTTGTCCATAGTAGCTTCACTCGTTCATATGGGCGAGTAGTCTTTCATATGAACTAGTTAGTCCCCAAATGGAGACTACCCATAGGATATGCTCTTACAAACATCTTAAAGGCTTTGATCCCAGCAGCAAAATAAAGCAAAAAGATATGAGACTAAAACAAAAACTAACTACCCCAGATGACCCCGTGATATACACATCAAAACGTAATAGTATACTAACTTTCATAGCGTTAATGCTTCCGTAAGCTCTGCCCGGCTTACTGCTGCAACTTTTCCTCGTACTCTGGGGGTGGGGAAACAAAACAAAACGGGATGAGCGGATGCCCAGTAGAGAGTATATCAACAAAAGCGTAATGCCAGAGCTAAAAATGGATAAAAGGCAAGAGCAACAACTAAATAAAAATTCAGAAATGTAAATCTTAAGAAAATTATACACCATGAAAATATCCAGAGCTGCAATTAAAATTCACTCTACTATTCACATGGCCGTAGCCACCGTCAGTTAGTTTTGGTTACCAGCCATCGTTGCCGCAACGATCTTCCGGGTAGCCACCGAATTGGTGGGGTGCCACTTAGGCCCGACGTTCCCTAAGTAGAGCTTTCTAGTTCTTACTGGCAGCAATCCCAAGTTAATTCTCAGATAAAAGAACATCTCTAACCATAGAAAATTCACAAAAGTCATGTGTAGATACCTGGAAAATGTCAAAGTAGAATGTCAGCCTCCCCATATCCAAGAAGAGATGCTAGAGAGTATTACATCCAAAAACTGGGGAAGCCTCCCCATATCCTAGAGAAAACGCTACATAGCACCCCCTCCCTGTTGATAAGCACGTGCGCAATCCAAGTCACGTGGGTTCATAAAGAAGAATCTAAGGTACACTTGTACTGCTATAGGGACATATGTAAGATAAGAAAAGATAGGAAAGGATACATGCTTGACATTCTCATTTCAAGAAATGTCTATAAATAGGGATCCTCTCTCAACTGAGAGACTCAGAGCTAACTTCTTATGGTTAACCATGTACTACTTCCTAGAATAGGCTTCCGATTCTACTATGATATTTGTACCTATTACATTTCGGCGACCACAGTGGGAGCCTATCTCATAGGATTAGGACAGCGGTTCAATCACTGAAAGCTCACAACTCAACAATACAAAGCGCCATTGTTGAACCTTTAGTGTCATTTTTAACGCTCAAGCGTCTTTAATCAGTCCAAGCGGAACCATGAAACCAAGCGCCTCCATCCCTCCCAAGAGACTGTCTAAGCGCCTCCATCTCTCTCCCAAATTTTGTCTAAGACGCCTCCACCCATGCGCCTCCATCTGAGCGCCCCTATCCAAGCGCCTTCATTCCTCTCCAAATTCTGTCTAACCGCCTCCATCTCTCTCCCAAATTCTATCTGAAGCGCCTTCACCCAAGCGGAACCATCCAAACGCCTCCATCTCTCTTAATATTTATTTAACTTCTTAAAAGACAAAACCAACTTCAACAGTTCAAGCTTATAACCACCAGCAGCGCCAACATCACTCACCTCCAATCAGCGCCTATATCCATCACTATCCTTTAATAAAGCGCCAACATCACCACCCAGACTCTAATAAGCGCCTACATAACCTCTAATGAACGCCTCCACTCTTTCTCTCTTTCTCCATTTTCCCTAACAGTTAAAAACTACGTCACCTCCTGCCAGCGCCCAACTCAACATGGTGGCGTCCCTTTTGCAATTTCATTTTTCTTCTTCTTTGGTCGTCAACGCCTACATCCCTCTAGACAAATAAAAATAGCTCAGTGGCGGACGAGTAGCAACATAATCCCACCACCTACATCCTCTTCTTTAAAGAAAAGTAGAAATCTTTTAGACTATCCAGGCGTCACCTTTTATTTACCAGTACCTGCAACACTACAAGATGCGCTCCATTATAGTATTATGCAAACCCCGGGCATTAAACCATCACCATCTCATCCAAGCGTCTCTTCTCTCAAGCATCTAAGCGACTCACTTCTCCACAGCGCCTCCTCGTGACACCAGCGCTTCCATCAAGAGCAAACAACGGCTCTCTCTTCGACTTCTGATCGTAATGTTTGATGAATCGACTTTGGTCGTTCAATATCAGCGTTCCCATATCAGCTGATGTTACCTCAGTCTTGGATTACCAATTGCAGTGGCGTTCCCATATCAGCGTTCCCGTATCAGCGACTTCCAATTCGAGCTTTCATTGTCGCTTGTATGAAAAATTGAAGTAGTAAGCAAGAGCTAAGCCTGTAGCGGAAAGGGGGTCGAATGCACATCAATTGTTTATACAAACTCCACAAAGAGAAGCTCGTAGGTGGAATTCACCTTCTCATGGAGAAAGCTAAGTATTCGATGCCAAATCTCGACATTTTACAACATGTTTTGTTAATAAAATAAATAAAAATAAATATATAAATAAATAAATATATAAATACATCATATGCTTTAATAGTGTTTTTGCTCCATGATGTTATCACCTTGGCGTCCTAACATGCATCAAGGATGGAACAATTGAAAGAGAGATGGGGAAAATACCATCGGTTCCAGCTGCTACCAGTTCAGATCTTGACGACGCCCCTACTGCTCCTCATGCCAAGGATGAGACCAACAACTCACTGTCGGAAGACACCCATCATCCATCAGCATCATCCCATCCCAAAGCCACGCCAGAGTGTACTAAGGTTTTTTTTAAAAAAAAGAAAATGGTAAACGAAACTCTCCCCCTACACTGCCCAAATAAGTATAAACTTACTCTTCAATGTGAATGTCATGCTTAGAAATATAACACGCCTATCTAGTTGTCACCTCACTTAGTAAATACCATGCCATGACATAACTTTTGAATATCCTACGGAATTAAGATTAGAATAACAAAGTAAGTGACATAGCATGTTTGCATGCGACTTTAATAATGAATATTTATGTTCATGGTCAATCATGTCTCTAAGTAAGATTGCAGTCACCAACTAGTTGTACAATATATAAAAGCCTAAGTACTTTAATTTGGCACGTCATTTTGTCACAACGCTTATACGTGTTTAATATTTTACCAAAATATCATTTTCATGAATACATTATCACATTAATAAGAACGTTATCCTGCGCCGCCAGGAGTTTAGAAATATCATTGTTGTCAATATTGTATGTTTCCCTGTATGAAGCTAAGGATAAAAAAGAAGCCCAAACGGGTCTGGCAAAATAATATGTGAAAAAGATAAATAAATGAGAGTCTCCCTCGACAAGAGGTGCGAGCAATTTAAGAATAAATCTTCTTGTCCTCGAAAACCAAGAGACTCGAGTGTCTATCATATTGCTCTCTCTCTTTGAGATTCGAGCGCCTAAATCATCTTGCTCAAGCACCTAAAATACGCTTGCTCTCACTCTTTGAGACTCGAGCGCCTAAATCCTCCTGCTCTCACTCTTTGAGACTCGAAGCGCCTAAATCCTCTTGTTCTCACTCTTTGAGACTTGAGTGCCTAAATACTCTCGCTCTCACTCTTTGAGACTCGAACGTCTAAATCATCTTGCTCGAGCGCCCAAATCCGCTTGCTCTCACTCTTTGAGACTCGAGCGCCCAAATCCTCATACTCTCACTCTATGAGACTTGAGCGCCCAAATCCTCTTGTTCTCACTCTTTGAGACTTGAGTGTCTAAATCCTCTCGCTCTCACTCTTTGAGACTCAAGCACCCGAATCATCTTGCTCTCATTCTTTGAGATTGGAGCGCCCAAATCCTCCTGCTCTCACTCTTTGAGACTCGAGCGCCTAAATCCTCCTACTCTCACTCTTTGAGACTCGAGCGCCTAAAACCTCTTGTGCTCACTCTTTGAGACTTGAGTGTCTAAATCCTCTCGCTCTCACTCTTTGAGACTCGAGCGCCCAAATCCTCCTGCTCTCACTCTTTGAGACTCGAGCGCTTAAATCCTCCTGCTCTCACTCTTTGAACTCGAGCGCCTGAATCCTCTTGTGCTCACTCTTTGAGACTTGAGTGTCTAAATACGCTTGCTCTCACTCTTTGAGACTCGAGCGCCTAAATCCTCCTGCTCTCACTCTTTGAGACTTGAAGCGCCTAAATCCTCTTATTCTCATTCTTTGAGACTTGAGTGCCTAAATACTCTCGCTCTCACTCTTTAAGACTCGAACGTCTAAATCATCTTGCTCGAGCTCCCAAATCCGCTTGCTCTCACTCTTTGAGACTCGAGCGCCCAAATCCTCCTGCCCTCACTCTCTAAGACTCGATCGCTTAAATCCTCTTGTTCTAACTCTTTGAGACTTGAGTGTCTAAATCCTCTCGCTCTCACTCTTTGAGACTCAAGAGCCTGAATCATCTTGCTCTCATTCTTTAAGATTGTAGCGCCCAAATCCTCCTTCTCTCACTCTTTGAGACTCGAGCGCCTAAATCCTCATGCTCTCACTCTTTGAGACTCGAACGCCTAAATCCTCTTGTGCTCACTCTTTGAGACTTGAGTGTCTAAATCCTCTCCCTCTCATTCTTTGAGACTCGAGCGCATAAATCATCTCGCTCTCACTCTTTGAGACTCGAGCGCATAAATCATCTCGCTCTCACTCTTTGAGACTGGAGCGCCCAAATCCTCTTGCTCTCACTCTTTGAGATTCGAGCGCCTAAGATTAAAGAAAGCGGCTCCCAAGCCTTTGATAAAAATAAAAAGGGGGTAGAAACCCTCCAACTCCAAAAAGCGGCTCTTACGCCAAGAGAATAAGCGGCTCTTATGCTCTCAAAAGCGGCTCTCAAGCCTTTGATAAAAATAAAAAAGAGGGTAGCGGCTCTTATCCCAAGAGAAGAAGCAGCTCTTAAGCCCTCAAAAGCGGCTCTCAAGCCTTTTGATAAAAAAAAATGATGAAAGCGGCTCTTAAGCCCTTGACAAGAAAAACAAAAAGAGAGAAATCGGGTAGAAACCCTTCATCTCAGGAGGATAAAAAGCGGCTCTTACGCCCATGATAAAATAAATAAATGAATAATAATAATAAAAAAGAAGAAGCGGCTCTTAAGCCTTTGATAAAAAGAAATAAAAAAAGAGAGAAAGGGTAGAAACCATTCGTCCTCAAAGCGGCTCTCAAGCCTTTGACGGAAAAGAAGAGAGGGTAGAAACCCTCCAACTACAAAAAGCGTCTCTTGCGCCTTTGAAAAGAAGAATGAAAGAAGAAATGGCTCTTAAAGCTCTCGAAAACGGCTCTTAAGCCGAGAGAAGAAGCGGCTCTTACGCCTTCGATAAAAAAAGAAATAAATACGAAGCGTCTCTTAAAGATCTCGAAAGCGGCTCTTAAGCCCCAAAAGCGACTCTTATACCCGCGGCTCTCAAGCCCTTAAAGCGGCTCTTAAGCCTTTGATAAAAAGAAGGAGAAAGAAAGAAA
Source organism: Papaver armeniacum (assembly GCA_023531295.1). NCBI lineage: Eukaryota > Viridiplantae > Streptophyta > Magnoliopsida > Ranunculales > Papaveraceae > Papaver > Papaver armeniacum. The sequence goes on from JAJJWW010015561.1 coordinate 68,939, forward strand.
TAACAACTCTTAATCCCTTGATAAGAAACCCTTCGTCTCTAAAGTGGCTCTCGAGCCTTTGATAAAAATAAAGAGAGGGTAGAAACCTTCGTCCTCAAAGCGGCTCTCAAGCCTTTGATAAAAATAAAGTGAGGGTAGAAACCTCCAACTCCAGAAGCATCTCTTAAGCCCTCAAAAGCGGCTCTCCAAGCCTTTGACGAAAAAGAAGAGAGGTTAGAAACCCTCCAACTCCAAAAGGTGTCTCTTGCGCCTTTGAAAATAAGAATGAAAGAAGAAATGGCTCTCAAAAGCCCTTAAAAGCGACTCTCAAGCCTTTGACGAAAAAGAAGAAAGGGTAGAAACCCTCCAACTCCAAAAGGTGTCTCTTGCGCCTTTGAAAAGAAGAATGAAAGAAGAAATGGCTCTTAAAAGCCCTTGATAAGAATGAAGAGAGGGTATAAACTCTCCAACTCCAAAAGACGTCTCTTGCGCCTTAGAAAGAAAGAAGAAATGGCTTTTAAAAGCCCTTAAAAGCCGCTCTCGAACCTTTGATAAAAAATAAAGAAAGACGAGGAAAGTGGCTCCCAAGCCTCCGACAAAAGACAAGTAGAAACCCGCCTTCATCACCAAAAGGCGGCTAGCCTTTGACAAAAAGAAGAGAAAGGGTAGAAACCCTTCACCGGGAAGAAACTTGCGCCTTTGACAAAATAAAGAAAAAAAAAGAAGAAAGAAGCGCTTCTCGAGCCTTTAACAAAAAAGAAAGGAAAGAGAGAAAGGATAGAAACCCTTCGTCTCCAAAAGGCGCCCTCAAGCCTTTAACAACGTAAAAGACGCCGAGAAGAAAGCAAGCCCGAGAGACGCCGAGAAGATGGCGAGTCAAAGATACACCGCACAAGGGGACTTGCAAGAAGTGATCAAGCCCAAGAGACACCAAGAAGAGAGCGAGTCTAAGAGACATCGCACTAGGTGACTTGCAGGAAGAGAGCAAGCCCAAGAGACGCCGAGAAGAGGGCGAGTTGAAGATACATCATACAAGGGGACTTGCAGGAAGAGTGCAAGCCCAAGAGATGCTGAGCAGAAGGCGAGTTGAAGAGATACCACTAGGGGACTTGCAGGAAGAGTGCAAGTCCAAGAGACGCCGAGAATAAAGCGAGTCGAAGAGACGCCGCACTAGGGGACTTGCAAGAATTGAGCAAGTCCAAGCTGTTCTGAATCAGGTCTACGGGACTTGTAGCGAGCGCACAAGTCAGAAATCATCAATAGACAAGGGGACTTGCGAGAAAATACACAAGGCCCTGGAAAGAGGCGCATACGACTGACTAGGGGACTTGCAGCAAGCGTGCAAGTCGAAACCATCCGAGCTTGATAACAAGAGGACTTGCGGGAATATGCAAATCTCAAGGTAAAGGCGCCAGAAGAACCGCGCAATGACAAAAGAGCTGAGGAGGCAGATGATAGACTGTTGAGAAGACTAACGCCTTGCCCAAACAGCCAGGGGACTTAATGTAGATACCTGGAAAATGTCAAAGTAGAATGTCAGCCTCCCCATATCCAAGAAGAGATGCTAGAGAGTATTACATCCAAAAACTGGGGAAGCCTCCCCATATCCTAGAGAAAACGCTACATAGCACCCCTTCCCTGTTGACAAGCACGTGCGCAATCCAAGTCACGTGGGTTCATAAAGAAGAATCTAAGGTACACTTGTACTGCTATAGGGACAGATGTAAGATAAGAAAAGATAGGAAAGGATACATGCTTGACATTCTCATTTCAAGAAATGTCTATAAATAGGGATCCTCTCTCAACTGAGAGACTCAGAGCTAACTTCTTGTGGTTAACCATATACTACTTCCTAGAGTAGGCTTCCGATTCTACTATGATATTTGTACATATTACATCATGTTCAGCGAAGCCACATCTTAAAAAAAGCCTGCTTCAAAACCAAAGTACCAACTTGAAGTACAGTCTACAAAACCAGATCCATCAAACAGAGTAAAGCATACGCATAACTCATCCCAAATGAGAGAAAAAACTTTTGTTATAAGCCTGTCATAAACAAAAGGCATGAAGCCAGTCCTAGTTGCCGAGAGGTTTTCACTGAGGTAAAAATGCGAACAAAGTATCCAAATTGATACAACTAACTAAGTTGAGTTATGCAAACATGACTGTTAGGAAAGACAATGGAGATAGTTCCATAAGACAAAACGTTGACATGAAATTTAGAATATTTGAAATGTATGGTGGGAAGGGTACAAAGTACAAAGATTTATTTAAGAATCCAAACTTTTTGCTACTAGTGGAGTAGAAATAACAACATGATGGAATTGTTTAAATTCAAGTCAGAAATCATTAATATCATTAATGAAGGGAGCTTCAAATAATGAAAATGCAAAGTCAAGATTTATGAAGAAGAGCAACATCAATTCTTAAGAAAGATCAGGTTGTTTTGGAAAGTTCAAAAACGAAGTTCATTTGGTGATTTTCACAAACAACTAATAGGCTGGGTTAAAGAAAAAATCCATTCAAGACTTGACTCATCATGAAAATCAACCTTAGGAAACTGCATAACATTTTCAATTGTTTATAAAACCATTTACGGTGTTTGAGCCTGTGAAGGAAGATTCTAGAAGTTTCCGGAAGGCTTGTTGCCCAAGTTGCTTGCACATCAAGTTTGTACGAGAATTAGGGTTACATAAACACTATAAATACATGTATCCTAAACCCTAAGAGGATATGGAATTTTAGGTTAGCTAACCTAGGGAAAATTATTGTATCCTATAATCAATAAACTATTTCTCTGTTCCTCCGTGGATGTAGGCACAACTTGCCGAACCACGTTAAATATGTCTCTTTGTTCATCTTTAATTCGTTTTCTAGCCCTAATTTTTAAGAATCATCATCAATCATCGTGTTTTGTGCCTAGAATTTATTTTGGGTACAAACATTGACGCCGACTAAGGGGATTCGAGTGAAAGAATCGTGTTTTATCATTGAGAGAGGTGCGAAAAAAATCTGCATGAGATTCCATGCATAAATCAGCAGCAAAAAAGAAAAAAAAAAGGTTTCTTCCGCAATCGTTGCACAATATGTAGAAGCGTTGCGAAACAATTGATGAGCTGTTGCAAAGGCAGTAGCAGATGAGTTGCGAAATCCGAAGATACTGTAACAGATATATATGTTGCAGAGAGCGTTACAACAGTACCTATCCTGCACATCCATATAGATCCAACCTCATGTGCAGCTCTTCATCCAGCGGATCCAGTCCGTCAGATCCAGAAGAGCCGAGCCGCTTGTAGATGAGCCGAGCTGTTCGAGCCGCTCATAGCCAAGCCGAAGCCATTCAGCCGATTCAGTCAACTGGTTCAGTCCTGATCCAACCAGGTCAAAATCGGTTCACCCTTTCAGGTTCAGGTTCGTTCTAACCGGTTCAAGTCGAACCAGTTCCACATCGTCACAACACATCAGCTGCCGACTCAGCAGTCGTGGCTAATAAGCAGTTGCCACATCACCAATCTGGTCCAATTAGCACATCTCCATATCATCAGTGCCGCCACATCAGCAGCGAATGTCAGCAATGACGATTGCCATGCCAACAACACTGTCCAGTCAGCAAGAACATGCCACATGTCCGCCATGTCAGCACTGGATGTCACGTCAACACTACCGGCGACGTCAGCAGCGTTGGTCCCGTTATTTGCTGCCATATCATCATTCGGATCCAGTCACAATCCATGTCAGCATAGTGTGCTACGCTTCCAAAAAGATGAAAAATCTTCAAGAGTTGGGATTCAAACGCGTGACACCAAGTTCATTGTCTCAACCTTGGACCATCTGTGCCAGTTGCTGTTTTGTACAACAAGACATGACTCAGTTGTCTTAGTCTGTACAACGCGCTCTTCATTCAAATCTTGTTTCGCCAATAACTTCTTCGTTCTAAGTCCGAATTGAGTGATTTTTGGCTCGTTAGAATCTTCTTTCAATTCCCTACAACATGGAAGCAAAAAATCCAGTGTTCGAGAAACTTTGATGTGCACTTGGAGCAGCAACATGATCGAGTTCGAGGTTCGTCGATAACGACATGATCATGTTCGAGGTTCGTGGATAGCGACATGATCGGGTTCGAGGTTCGTGGATAGCGACATGATCGAGAGTTCGAGATGAGGATTGCATAGACCCTTCAATATTTAGCCTTGCATCACATCACAAGCACTTAAAGCCTCACCTTGCACGTGAGCACTTAAGTCTTGCTTTCGCAAGCATAAAATCTCGTCCTGCACGCGAGTATGAAAGACTTGCACCTTGGCAAGCATATAGTCTCGTCTCAACCACGAGCCCAACGCCCGATATTGGTCCAAAGACTCGTACTCAACACAAGCAATACAGCCAGCCTGCCCGAGCAGCGAGCGCTACAGCCTTGTTACGTTGTGAGCAAAAACCCTTGCCCCAGCCACAAGCATATTACATTTCACTTCAAGACTCGACTAGCTCTCGAGCATCACAAGTTCACCACGTGGCAAAAAGTCTCGCCTAGCACGTGAGCATTTTTTTTTTTTTTATTTTGTTATTTTTTGCAGATAATTACAGTTGGGGGCGTCTTCGCAATGTATCTACAAATGCTTGGGGGCGAGTTACGTCATCAACGGTCGACGCAGCAGGAAAAACAAACTTCTTATCCCCCAACAAGTTGGAGGTTAAGAGGGGGCGATGTTTGTACCATGTATTTTATACACGGAAGGCCCGTAAATCAAGCCCGTGAAGGAAGATTCTAGAAGTTTCCGGAAGGCTTGTTTCCCAAGTTGCTTGCACATCAAGTTTGTACGAGAATTAGGGTTACATAAATACTATAAATACATGTATCCTAAACCCTAAGAGGATATGGAATTTTAGGTTAGCTAACCCAGGGAAAATTATTGTATCTTATAATCAATAAACTATTTCTCTGTTCCTCCGTGGATGTAGGCACAACTTGCCGAACCACGTTAAATCCGTCTCTTTGTTCATCTTTAATTCGTTTTCTAGCCCTAATTTTCAAGAATCATCATCAATCATCGTGTTTTGTGCCTAGAATTTATTTTGGGTACAAACATACGGCATTCGAAAATTTATTGCATAACAGAAAGAATAAAACGGAAAGAAAATGTAATCTTTTAAGCAAGTTCATTGCATGTTCAGGATATTCAAAGAAGTATTCATAAACCAAAAATGAGATAGTTTTGTAAATCAAAGAACTAACCAACTGTAAATGATCAGCATTTCAAACCAAGTCATATTAAAGGGTAAAATAGATATGGAAGAACAAATTTCACTCTCGACAATTACGACAAAGCGGTTTTGAGGATTTTTCATGTGAAGAAATTCAATAAAAATTCGACTACACATACACCAGAAGAAACTTCAATTATCCATTATTAAATTTGTAGCAATCACAAATATCAGAGAGAAACATCAATTCAACAATCATTAGAAATACCATAGTTCAAAAGAAAAGAAAACATCAATTGAAGAACTGAGAGAAAACCCCCCTACCTGTGCAGTAATATAAGTTTGTAATTAGTAACAAGAGTATTTAGTTCTTTACTTCTGTGCATTTGATCTGCACACTGTCCTTTCTTATTTCTGTGTATATGTTCTGCACACAGTCTTTATTTGTTTTTGTGGTTGTGATCTCCACACGTGTGTGACTACTGTTGTTTTCTTGTCAGAGTCTATGTGTATGTATTACATTGTACGGACTCTTGTTAAGTAATGAAGAACACAGTTATTCTTTCTTTCAATACTACTATGGTATCAGAGCAAAGTTCGATCCAATCTCGTTTTCTGCTCAATTTTGATCTTCTTCTTCTTCTTCTTCTCATTCTTATTTCGTTTCATTACAGTATTCCAATCATTCTGTTTCTCATTCTAGATCTAAATTTTCTTGATTCTTTCTTTAAGATTTCTTAATCTTTCTAATGGAAAATCCAACAGCTTACTCGATTTCTAGGGTTCCGTTTAATCAACTTACCAGTATTGTTCAATTAAAACTCAAAGATGACAACTTTCTCATCTGCAAGGCTTTGATGTTACCTGTAATTCGAAAATTCAAGATAATGAAGTATCTTGATGGCTCTTCTGAATGTCCACCACAGTATACATCTCGTACCAATGCCAACAATGGAGTGGATAATCCCTTATACACTGATTGGATGGATGAAGATGCGACGATTATGATGTGGATCACCTCAACAATTTCTGACAATGTTATTTGATACTTTGCTACTGAAACCTCTACCTATGAGCTTTGGAAAGGTATTTCTGATCGCTTTGCTCGAGTTTCTTCTACTCATTCTATATACAATTGAGAACAAAACTCATGAATATCAAGAAAGGAAATTCTACTATTGCTGCTTACACTAATGAAATCAAGACCATTACTTATCAATTAGCTGCTACTGGATCTATAGTATCATATGATGAAATTGTAGTTGTCACTTTAGGAGGATTGATTGCTGATTATAATTCTTTTGCTGCATCTGTGAGAATGAGAACTCCACCTGTTTCAAGTCTTGAATTGCAAAATTTACTACTCAGTGAAGAGTTAATCATTAACAGTAAGATTACAAGCTCTTCTATTGAATCCACTAATAGAGCATTCTATGCTTCTGGTCCCAACAATGGTAGAGGAAATTCAAGAGGTTTTCACAAGGGAGGTCGTAATTCCTATTCTGGTAGGGGTTTTGGTAGAGGTGCTGGTATTCTACCTTCTCCAACAACATCAGCTACAAATTCTTATCCTACTTATGTGCCAAGACCACCTTCTTTTGGTTCTACATTAATTTCTTCAGGGGAGAGACCAACATGCCAAATATGCCATAAATATGGTCATGCTGCTGATGAATGTTGGAACAGGATGAATTTTTCTTATCAAGGTAGAAATCCTCCAAGAAATTTACAGGCAATGCTTGCCTCTGCAAATATTATGGGTCAAAATCCTTGGTATGTGGACTCAGGTGCAACACATCATTTGACTGTTGATGCTGCCAATATTGCTTCTACTTCTTCTTATGGAGGTTGTGAATCTGTCACTACAACTAATGGTGAAGGTATGAAAATCCTTAAAACTGGTTCTTCTTTAGTACAAGTTCCTAATAACAACTTTACTCTCAAAGATATACTTCATGTTCCTCTAGCTTCACAAAACTTAATTCAAGTTCATAAATTTACTAGAGATAACAATTGCTCTATGACTTTCACTTCAAATGACTTTACTGTTAAGGATGTGAAGTCAGGACAGATCCTTTTTCAAGGTCCCAGTAAGAATGGACTTTATCCTCTACAAGGCAATATTTTTTCACCAGTTTCTTCAACAGCTTTTTCATGTCATAAACCTTCTTCAACAGTCTGGCATAGAAGATTAGCTCACCCATCTTTTCAATATCTTAGTAGGCTAGCTAGGATACTTAATATTTCAGACAAATGTCTTACTTGTACCGAGTGTCAAGTATGTAGAAGTCATAAGCAACCTTTTCATCTGTCAATGTCTGTAACTACAGCTCCTTTACAATTGCTTCACATGGATGTATGGGGTCCTGCACCAGTTATGTCTGTAAATGGATTCAAATATTATGTCAATATAATTGATGATTTTACAAAATTTTGTTGGATCTATCCCTTGACTCTTAAATCTGATTTCAAGACTACTTTTGATAACTTCAAAGTTTATATAGAAAATCAGTTAAATTTATACATCAAGGTTATAAGGACTGATGGAGGAAGAGAATTTGTTAATCTTGCTCTCCAGAAGGTGTTAGTTAATAGTGGTATCTCTCATGAAATTTCTTGTCCACACATATCTGAGCAGAATGGTGTGGCTGAATCAAAACATAAACATCTCCTAGAGATTACAAGAACTTTCTTATATCAAGCTAATTTGCCCTTTGAGTTCTGGTTTGATGCTTTATCCACTGCAAATTATGTCATAAACATATTACCCACAAGATCATTATCTTTTTCAACACCTTTTTAGTCACTGTTCAATAAAGCACCAGATTATTTCTTTCTCAAGTCTTTTGGTTGTTTGTGTTTTCCTTGGTTGAAACCTTACACTCATAACAAACTGCAGCCTAGAAGTGTGCAGTGTATTTTTCTTGGATATAGTTCACAACACAAGGGTTACAGGTGTTTGGATCCATCTACTGGTAAAGTGTTTGTTTCTAGACATGTTGTTTTTCATGAAGAAACTTTTCCTTATACAACACTTTGTAAACACAACTCTACTGATTCTCCAATGTTTGTAGACTTTCCAAGAGCTTCTACTACTTTGGATACTTCTATAGATACTACAGATACTTCTATACTCAGTGATAATAACAATACTTATTCAACTACTACTTCTGCTACTTCAACTACAACAACAACATCAACTTCTGTTGATAACTCTTTGAATACTCATCAAATGATTACAAGAGCAAAGGTTGGTACTTTCAAACCAAAAGTTTTCTTCTCTACAAAATTTGCATTGTCTGCTTCTCATATATCTCATTTTAATCATATTACTCCTACATGCTATACTCAAGCTGCTAAGATTCCAGTTTGGTTGAAAGCTATGCAAACAGAAAATGCAGCTTTACAAGAAGCTGGTACTTGGTCAAAAGTACCACCTGATCCTACTCAAAATGTAGTAGGATGCAAATGGGTTTTTAAAATAAAGTACAACCCAGATGGCACTATAGAAAGACATAAAGCTAGATTAGTAGCAAAGGGATTTAATCAAGTTGAAGGCTTTGATTTCACTGAAACTTTCAGTCCTGTTGTAAAACCTACAATTATTAGACTTGTGCTCTCTCTAGAAGTTAATTTTGATTGGAATATTAAACAATTAGATGTAAGTAATGCTTTTCTACATGGAGATTTAAAAGAAGAAGTTTACATGAAACAACCTACTGGTTTTGAAGATAAAGAACATCCTGATTATGTCTGCAGATTACATAAATCCTTATATGGTATTAAGCAAGCTCCTAGAGCTTGGTATGAAAAGCTCATGGATGCTCTCATTGCAGTTGATTTCATTCCTTCACGGGCAGATTCTTCATTGTTTGTTCAGAAGTTAGGCTCTAAACTCACTATTATACTAGTATATGTTGATGATATCATAATCACAGGGAATAACTCAGCTCATTGTGACTCTATTATTGCTTATCTATGTACTCAATTTCCAGTGAAGGATCTAGGAGCTCTACACTACTTCTTAGGTCTTGAGGTTAAAAGGAACAACAAAGGTCTTTTTCTAAGCCAAACAAAGTATGCTCTTGACTTATTGGGGAAGACAAATCTAGTTGGTATCAAACCACGTTATACTTCTTATTCTAGCTCTCAAAGACTGAGTGCTACTGATGGTGACATTATCTCTAATCCTACAGAGTATAGATCAATTGTAGGTTCTTTGCAATACTTAACTTGGACAAGACCTGAACTATGTTTTGCAGTGAATCAAATATGTCAATTCATGCACTCTCCAACAATAACTCACTTAACAGCTGCAAAAAGAGTACTCGGATATGTCAAGGGTACTATTGATCATGGTCTTCTTTTCACTAAAGGCTTCTTGCTCTTCAAGGTTTCTCGGATGCGGTAGGCGGGTAATCCCGATGTGAGAAGATCAACTAGTGGTTACTGCATATTTTTTGGTGATAATCCTGTTAGTTGGTCAGCCAAAAATCAAGCCACCATTTCAAGGTCAAGCACTGAAGCTGAATATAGATCCTTGGCATCCACTGCAGCTGAAGTTGTTTGGTTATGCAATCTTCTCAGAGATTTACACATTTTTCTGCCAACTTCCCCTACTATAGCTTGTGATAATAAAAGCTCCATATCCTTAGCTTCTAATCCTGTTTTTCACAGCAGGATGAAACACATGGCTTTAGACTTTCATTTTATTAGAGAATTAGTTCAATATAAGTCTCTACAGGTCATCTATTTGTCAACACTGGAGCAGGCAACTGACATCTTCACCAAAGGTCTTGCACCACCACGTTTTGAGTTTCTCAAATCAAAACTGAAGGTCTTAACACCCCTTCATTTTGCGGGGGAATGGGGGTGGGGTGAGGGGGTAGTAACAAGAGTATTTAGTTCTTTACTTCTGTGCATTTGATCTACACACTGTCCTTCCTTATTTGTGTGTATATGTTCTGCACACAGTCTTTATTTGTTTCTGTGGTTGTGATCTCCATACGTGTGTGGCTACTGTTGTTTTCTTGTCAGAGTCTATGTGTATTTATTACATTGTACAGACTCTTATTGAGTAATGAAGAACACAATTATTCTTTCTTTCAATACTACTAGTAATCAAATCTCAATAGTGGCTGTGAAGATAGGTTGAATCCAAGAACCAAAATTCATTTCGTTTGTGATTGTTGGAGAGAAACAGACAGCTGTGCTGTTTGGAGATGAGAATGTCGGAAATAACAAGGAGATTGTTTGTCTCTGATTTTAAAGTGACATGGACTAAGATACCCTTAGCTGCTCATGCCCTTTACGTGGCACACATGCTAAAAATTTCTAGTGTCTTCCTTAATCCTTACACATACTACTCATGCTCACTAATGATGCTAAGGGATGACTACTTAGCTAAACAAACAATCATATAAGTTGGGCTAGGGCTCAAAGCCCAGCGAAAATATTCGTGTCGCTACATTGTCGGGGATTGAATTGACTGATAGAGGGAAGTGATCGATTTGCAGAGGTTGGAGAAGATGGGAACGACATTACAAAGGGGGTGTTTGGCTTCTGTTCGATTAGGAGAAGCATGGTAGGTGCTAGGCTGTGAGGCGGGAGCAGCAACTGTTGATGTACCACATGGATATGCAGTTGGATGCTTAGCAGTTGTATAAAATCTGACGGCTCATGGTGAAAACGGGTTTGGGTCTTGGATCTTGGGTTTTATCTCTTGGAAGATCTACTTCTAGGCCCATACCTTCTTTAAAGCTAATATCTCAAGCCCACGTCTAGTTTTGGGTCTTGCAAACAACATTCTTCACTTGCGGATGAGGTACAAACAACATTCTTCACTACCTCCTAGCGGGAGCTTTGTTGTCTTTCTTTCATTGTCACCAATTCTTCGCTCATTTTGGCTTTTCAATTCATCCAAGCTTTATTTAGTACCTAAAAACACAAAGTAAATTAGTAAAAGTATTTATTCTTGAAAACAATGAAAACACAGAATTTGGGATAATATATGATTTTAAAGCACAAAAGATAAGATAATTGCCAATAAAAAGGTGTAGAAATATGCAATATTTGACACTCATCACTTAAACTTTGTTCGTGAACTTATTTATCATGGTACGTGTACCGGCTATGTGTACCCTTAAGACAAATTATAGTTCCGGAACATACAAAACTTTTCCGGTATGTGTATCGGGTATAAATACCACACTCGGTTAGACATATTTTTTTCAATACTCGTACTGGTTTGCCTGCCATTCCGGGCTCACGACATACTTTTTAAGGTATGCATATTGGTATGCGTACAAAAAAGTTGTCGTCGACATATAGCTACTCCGGTACGTGTACTATGGTTCCGGACCTATAACAGTTCTCCCAGTTTATAAGACTGGTATGCATACTATCTTGTATCCGAAAATAATAGTAGTTCTATACGGTAGAAACTCTATAAATTAATGTTGTCGGGACCATCAAAATTTATTAGTTAAGCGAGATATTAATTAACCGATAAATTATTAATTCATATATTAATTAATACTTTATTAACTTATAGATAAATTTCATATCAAATAATTAGTTTTTATACAAACAAAATACCATATCATATCTTTTATATTTCATATATAAATATAGTATCAATATCAAATCATATTTTTATAAACACAATATCCAATCATATTTTTTATTTCCTATCTAAACACAAGTTTAGACAATTTGGATGAACATACAGACAGTGAAATCACTCAAGACTTGCAAAATTTGATCGAGAAGTTGGGCTATCACAATTCAATGAATATCGAAGATGTCCTAAATTATCCGGAAGAAAATGAAGTTACACAGTTGTTAACCGATGAAGAAATAATCGAGAACGCTATGGGAATTGATAAAGATGTGGAAGAAGATGATGAAAGTTCTACGATAGAGACCCCTTCACAAAACGAGGCTATTAAAGAGGCAATCACATTGAATAATTTCTTGCTGAGCTATGAGAAAACAACACCAAAAATTCTTACAATGATAACAAAAATTAGAGATGAAATTCAATGCGATATTGATTTTAGCAAAAAACAGAAGACAATTAAATCATTTTTCAAAAAGTCTTCGTAAATCACTAATGTATTGAATATATATAATGCATTATTAATTTATATTTCATATGGGTCCTATATAGGTAATCAAAAAGTATTATCTTATAATTTTAGCGAATTATTAATTTGGCACGTTGTCCCCGACTCGGGACCGGCCAAAAATATTATTTAAGAGAGTTTATTAAATAATCGAGTATTAATTAAAAGAGTTTCTACTTTATTTCTCTCTAAATCGATTGGAAACATTCCTGAAACGCGGGGGTATAACAACCCACACCCAATATTTCATTTGGAAATCTGTATGGACTAAACTCCAATATAATTCCGAGAGCACCAACTTAAAAGTGAGACTCGATCAAGAAAGATATCAAATAGCATTATCTCTTTCTCAATACAATAAATAAATCAACTAGATAGAAATCCGTGAGACTGATTGATATGAGAATAACTCGGATGGTACCAAAGACCAATGTCCGAGAGTCAATCAAGTTTTATCCAACAAACAAGGTCGGATTTATCAACTGTGATTGAACTACGCACAACCTGTGATATTTCAATTATATAAACAAATATAATGCGGGAAAGAAATAACACAGACACCATAAATTTTGTTAACGAGGAAACCGCAAATGCATAAAAACCCCAGGACCTAGTCCATATTTGAACACCACACTGTATTAAGCCGCTACAGACTCTAGCCTACTACAAGTTAACTTCAGACTGGAATGTAGTTGAGCCCTAACCAAGTCTCACACCAATTAAGGTACGGTCGTGTTCCTTATGCCTCTTGAATCCCAGCAGGACTCTGCTCACTTGATTCCCTTAGTTGATCTCACCCACAATTAAGAGTTGCTACGACCAAAATTCGAAGACTTATAAACAAATCTGTCTCCCATATATATGTTTATTCTGGTTTGGTTTCCGTATTTAGATAAATCAAGGTGAACATGAAAATCAACTAATAATCCGGACTTATACTCCCGAAGAGCGGCCTAGAAATATTAGTCACCTCACAATAACCTAACTGATTAACATAAGAAGTTATTGCGGAATCACAAGAGTCCGAGACGAAGAACTATTGTGATTACTTTTTATATCTTACGCATCGGAGATGAATCTCGAGTAAATCTTAGAGAACACAAAACTCAATACGATATAAAAACTAAGATAAGAATACGCAACTACAGAGAAAATAGTTGGATCTGGCTTCATGAATCCCAAATGAAGTCTTCAAGTCGTTAACTTAATAATGGTTTTGGAAAAACTAGGTTAAAGGAGAATCGACTCTCGTTTGCAACTAAGACACGCGAGAGTGTCAGGATTAGGTTTCCCAGATGCTAAAGTTCTCCCTTATATAGCTTTTCAAACCGGGTTGCTTACAATCAAAGCTAAGATAACTTAGTAACAAAGCAATTGGTATTCACCGTTAGATGAACTTCTGATTTAAGATTTAAGCTAAGTCTGCTTAGAATTAAGCAATCAATCTCCACCGTTAGATGGTATTAGCTTGATACACACAAATGAAATATACCTATATTTAGATATGGACGAACCGTACCCAAACGTGTATATCTTGTTGGCTCAATAATAGTTAACCGAAGTTAGCCACATGAATACTTATACCTTAGCCACATTCATCTAACACTTCTAGATCAAATATGATGATCAATCAATCATGATAGAAAATCAAATGAATCTAAATGTGTTTCAATTGAGTTGTTCAAATGTTCACTATCTCATAGAAATATATATATGAACCGTTTCAAGCTAAGTTTGCTTAGAAAATAAGCAATCAATCTCCACCATTAGATGGTTTAGCTTGATACACTGAAATGAAATATACCTATATTTAGATATGGATGAACCGTACCTAAACGTGTATAACAAGTTGTCTCAATAATAGTCCATCTGAACACTTTTAGCTTAGCTATTTTCATCTAACACTTCTAGACTAAATCTGATAATCAATCAATCATGATAGATAATCAAATGTATCTAAAATTGTTTTTAAGAAAGTTGTTCAAATGTTCACTATCTCATAGAAATATATATGAACCGTTTGAAACAAAATTGGTTTGGTTTCTAATTGTACAAAGTACTTATACAAGAACCAATTCATGAACATAATGCTACGGTTTTGTAAAACAAGTTTACAGACCTTATTTCATTAAAGTTCCAGGGACTTTAGTTCGCAAACGAACCTGAGTTCATGAGTATGTATTTCATACTTACCGATTTTAGAACCCAACCACTATGTTCGCAAACAAAGTATGAAAAAAATAGTTCCGGACTTTGGCCTTGTCGTGCCGTTCGCAAACAGAGTACGCGAACAACAGTACCACACTCAGTTCCGGACTTTGGTAATCTTACACATACCACTAGCTTCAAGTAATTTTCAAGTTATTAATCGACCAATATGAAACTTCCCAAGTTAACATCAAATGACTGTCTCACAAAAACCATGTAAGATGTTCAAGTTAATTTTCACATGATCATCTGACTTAATATTTAGTTTCCAACAAATAAATTGTCTCCAACTAAACTCGTCAAGTAGATGATGAACTTTAGTTAAAGCTAAAAGCTTCCAACACATATTTCGAGAAATATATAAATGAGATAAACTCGGCTTGAAATATCAAATATGTATAATGTAAAAGTCTATATAACTATACGACTTGGCCTCTTTAGATGATAGAATATAATAGATTTCTGAGTGATAGATAAGTTTTATACTCCACATACCTTTTGTAGATGAAGTTCCCCCAAGCTCTTCAATAGATCTTCTTCTTCAATTGGTGAATGCCGTGAAGTCTACAGCTCAATTACACACTTCTATCCTAATCCGAGACATAGCTATAAGTAGACTAGAAATCAAGTATATAGTTTTGATCAACTGAACTTGACAAACAAGAATGAGATAGCAACGCTTGCGAGTTCGATCGAGCAGTGCTCTAGCAATTCCCAAATAATATCAATGACACATATCGCTGTTCCAGGCTATTTTCGAATGATAATCTTGAATCAAAATTTAGATTACGAACAATAAATTATCCTTAACCGAAATTCATCAAGTATGAACAAATGTTCATTAAGGTTAGTCATATATATTTCGAGGACTAATTACAAGATAAACTTGTCTCGAAATTATCGATATGCTTATTATAGTCTAGTTAGTTATGCGACATCGTCTCATACATAGAAAGATGAATATAACTTGAGATATAGGTAGTTCAGTCTTCACTTACTTTTTGTTGAAGAAGTTCTCCAAAAGCTCCGGTTGATCTTCGCCTTCAAACGGTAGAACGCAATGATGAGTGTCGTGATATGTTCGTTTCTCAACTACATCTTCTATCCTAATCTGAGACTTAACTACTTGTAGACTAGAAAACAAGATATAGTTTTGAAAACTAAATTTGACAACAAGCTTGAGATAACAACACTTGTGAGTTCGATTGAGCAATGCTCTAACAATCTCCCCTATTTTAATTTTACTGACAAAATTGTCCATACATATGGATAAGCTATAAAAACTCCTCGAATCCATCATGCTTGATTTCCTTGGTTTCTTCAACTCCTTGAATTCTTCGTTACTTCAAGTTGTAATGATTCTGAACGTGTTTAACTCATCATCGTTGTTGTTGAAGATCGTATCCATAGCGATAACAAATTTTGAATACAAATATTCTCAATTATCGTTATATAGAAACATAGTATTATTATCTTCTCCAAAGCTCAATTGTATCACAACTTGGAAGTAATACTACAGTGATATTTTCTCCCCTTAATCAATACTTACATGTTTTGCATGATAGGTGAAACCTATAAATTATTGATTCACTCCCCCTTACATAATGATCCGTAAACCATATGTATGCACTGCGAAACTACTAATTGATTCCCCACCCTTTTTGTCAATAAAAATTGGCAAAGGTACGAAAATCATGGATCGTAACCAATTCAACCAAAAGATATTTCAAGATTTAAGGAAGTTAGAGATAAAACATAATAACATAGTTAATATATAACTCCTCATATCAACTTTATTTAGATGATATCACATAGTAAGAAAATACTTAGCGCTCATCTAGGAGATTTAAGATACAAGCATCCCCTGTAAATTCCACAACCACATACCCCACAAAGATATAACAATTAAGCACCAGTTCATTTAAGAACTCTCCCCCATTTGATGTCATTACCAAAAGAACAACATGAGTGACCTTACTTTGATGAAAAGAAGGATTTTGTCGGACATTAACAAATCACATGAATTTGTATCCTGAATATCGACTTAAATAATCTCAACGCCATTTACGAACAAAGAGATAATTTTAATCGGTATGACTCAACATAAGGAAATCTTACGAAGTGTATAGTGCATTAATAACACAAAATTGTGATCACGAGTAGATCGATACTGCGAGTAAATTCTCAAAGAGTTTGTTCTATTTTTAGTTTATAAAAAACATAGTAATAAATTTAACTTCTGAGCATATATGAGATATCAGTTCAATTTACAAAAAGTAAAGGGCACATATATCTCATAAGACTTTGCAATATATTAAACCAATAATGATTACATACTGCAAGTTCATCTTCCAAACACTTAAAATTTAAATAAATAATTATAAAAACATGTGAGATGAAAATCGTTGGAAATAGGTTGTGTAATCACAATTTATGCTATACCAAACCCTAGTTATCCTTCTCAAAAGCAAGAATAAATTCTCACAAGAAGTTTCCTAGTATTTAAAATCTTTGAAAAATTCTTTATCATCTCTAAACTCCTTATCAACGACGGGCATATGAACATACGGTTCATGAATGAAAGAGTTAGTTACTGCAAACCTGGTAGGTTGTTTATTGACAAGTGCTTCTTATAGTTTAAGAGATTTTTGTAGAATCATCTTCAGTCCCCGCAGCTCCTTCTTGGTTTTCTTAAGTTCTTCAAGAAGAGTTTCAAACCTTTTCAGATTTGAGTGATCCACTCTAGGTTTCTTCTTATTCTTCCTTTTCCTCTTAAGAGATGAGTCAAAAGGATATGACATCTCTCTTTTTAGTTGGATGAGTATCAACAACCATTGAAGCATAGATTTCACAAGAAGATGTTGTGCTTGGAGCCTCCATGATTCGTAAGAATAAAATGGATTTGTGAAACACAAATATATTGCTCAACAAGCAAGACTTCTTGTGAAAGAGATATGATTCTTGAAGTAGAAGATATTTACCATGCAGGGTTTCGAAACAACAAGCGTTCACGTACTAAAGAAGATACATAAAACCTAAGAAGAATGAAATGTCACTTTTATCCTTCCTCGGGTTTCCACATAGATCAAAAATGACAATACCATTACTTGAGACATAGATTAAGGTGAATAATTAAAAGATGGACGTCCAAGTAATAATATTCAAAATTTGATCCAAAGCCCCGATGTGCACAGTTCTTGTCTCTTTTAAGGGCACATGGGACAAGATGCACATTTCAACACAATTAATTTGTGTTGAGGTGAGCATTAGAGTGCTCATCACTAGATTCCTGCACAAAATTAATATCATCCAATATGGAATGTTTATCCCGGACTCTTCTCGTCATTTGAGATTTTACCTTATCCATAGAATCAATCAATCTTTTAGAAGAAGAAGAGTTCACTTTGCGTACCTCATGATTGGAATTTTGAACAAGTTTAAACACATTTGCCAAACAACTAGCCCTCTGTTGCAGTTTATTGACATCGATCATTATCGAATAAGAGATTCAAACTGAAATTTATCTTTGGTAACAATAGTAGACGAGCATGAAAGCTAAATCACGAAGATGAAATGAAATGAATTTGAAACTGAATCACGAAGAAGAATAATTTAGTTGATGCCTTGATGGGTATATCTGTCATAAGAAAAAATTATTTTGAATCGTGTATAAAAGCACTGACACATCTTGATAAGCTTGAGGAGGAAGGACTAGATTGTCTAAAGCCCAACAAGTATGGGACTAGTTCCTACTTGCTGAGAAGAAAGGGTTCAAGTAATCCAACGAGTGTCGTAGAATCTGACCACGTTTGGCACTTAAACGAAGGGCTTATGCTAACCACACGCAGAGTTAGCCAATAAAGACCAATCTAACAGGCGGTCATCATAGTCCACCGATCATCTCACCTTTCCTCTCCCAAGTCCCAACATCATCGCATCTAACCTCTACCAAGTTTAGTCTCTTTGTATATCATCATCATCCTTTCTCCCAAACCCCATTTCCCCAATCTTCATTGCTCTCTCTGAAAAAATTCTTCCTGTACTGAATTGAATCTTCAACCATGGTTACAGGCTTAGTCCTCAGATCAATCTCTAAGAAACTGTCTTCTTCATCAAACCCATCAAAACTCACCCTCACAAGACTTTACAACGCCCCACCACCACCCCCACCACCGCAAGAACAAAAAACCGAACCAAAAGCAACAGACAAATCAAACCACAAAACATTCCAAATCTACAGATGGAATCCAGACAATCCAACAAAACCAGAGCTAAAAAATTACTCAATCGATTTAAAAGATTGTGGTCCAATGGTGTTAGACGCACTAATCAAAATCAAGAACGAGATCGATCCAACTTTGACTTTTAGACGATCATGTCGTGAAGGTATTTGTGGTTCTTGTGCTATGAATATTGATGGTTGTAATGGTTTAGCTTGTTTAACAAAGATTGAACCCAAGGAGAAAGAGAGTACGGTTACACCCTTGCCTCATATGTTTGTCATTAAGGATTTGGTTGTTGATATGACTAATTTCTATAATCAATATAAGAGTATTGAACCATGGTTGAAGAGGAAGAATCCAGCTGAGGAGAAAGGGAAAGAGATTTATCAGAGTAAGAAAGATAGGGCTAAACTCGATGGGATGTATGAATGTATTCTATGTGCTTGTTGTAGTACTTCTTGTCCTAGTTATTGGTGGAATCCTGAATCTTATCTTGGTCCTGCTGCTTTGCTTCATGCTAACAGGTATGGATATTGCCCTAATTTGGAATTTTGAGTTTACTTTGTATATAGTAGGGTTTAATTTGGGAATTCCTTAAGTTTGTCTGTGAATGCTGATGAAATTTGTTGGATTCTTTTATTGATTCATGGGGATTTTTGTGATTTTTCATATGGGTATAATTTTGATCTTGTTGTGAATATGATGATCTGAGAATTGAACATGGCTAGTTTGTCTTGTAGGGATTGTTGATCAAGATTTTTTCATTTCTGGGCTTGATATTTTAGTTTCGATCTTTTATGGTATGTGGATAAGTTTGTTCTACTTTGTTTTCTTTGTTTGGTTGTGTGGTTTTTAGTGGTTAGACTAGTCTCTAGGGTTTATAGACTCAACTTCCTGCCGGGTTTTAATTTGGATTTTGATGCCATTTTGTGGTAAAAGGTATCATGATTATTGGTTGAAATCAAATTTGTTTAGTTTTATTAATGGCAGAACTA
The DNA here is from genome assembly GCA_023531295.1 of Papaver armeniacum. NCBI lineage: Eukaryota > Viridiplantae > Streptophyta > Magnoliopsida > Ranunculales > Papaveraceae > Papaver > Papaver armeniacum. The sequence goes on from JAJJWW010015561.1 coordinate 88,673, forward strand.
TTCAATTTCAAGATGTAGGGTTTTCATGTGATTCATACCTTGTGATGTTATTCATGATGTAATAATTTGAGTGGTGCTTGGTGTTCATGATGTCATAATCATAATTTACCTGCTTGTCTCTCTATCAAAGTTTTTGATGGTATTGGGATAATTCTGTTCAACTAGTTTCTTGGGATTTTCGGTCTTAACATGCTTCAGGGTTTAATTTTGATCTCTTTAAGTACGATGTTATCTCAAAGGGATCTGTAGAAGTGAAACCTCAGTGTTTTCCCTTGGTCGCGTCCATATCTTATATTAAGGAAACAAGATTTCGGATGACACTTTCTCGTTCTCTTTATTGCCCCTGCATCATAAAGGGTGAGGTTCTCTGAGATAAAAGTGCGCTTAAAGGGTGATAAAGGGTGTTTTTGTATGCCCCTGCATCATAAAGGGTGTTTTGGTACATTGATTTTCATAGTTTCTGAGGTTCTCTAAGATAAAAGTGCGCTTGACTTTTGTCTGAGTTTTCACTGACATAAGTATGCTGATGTCTTAGTGTTACCATTAGTGGACGTGGACATAGTAAAACTGGATATGTGTGTTGACATATGACCAAGGTTATGTTCTAAGATGCATCATTGAGTTATGGATTGAAGCTTTATAGATTTTTTCGTTTCAAATTTCAATGCTTTTATATAAAAGATTTGGACTATGTAGTTCTCAAGGTTAAAGTTTGATGTATGTCCTCTGCTATGAGTATGAAGAGGTTGTGTACTTGGTACAACCATATACGCAAAGTTGATTTTACGGCATATACTCGAGTGAATACAATTTTTCAACCAATGAGTGAAAGCTAAGGGTGTAGGTATAGTCAGGCTCTAATGTCTGTATAGTTCTCTCTCTAGTAAGATGTACTGATGTAATCATGATATAATTTGATGCAAGTTAAATATATTTTCATGCCTAGGATCCTTTTTTCGGTATTCTTCTCACAATTTTGTTTGCCCATATTTTGGTACATTCTTAGGTTTTCTTTGCCCAAGTTTAGGTTCATTCTTAGCATGTGTGGAGCTTAGCTTTTGGAATCCTTGTATCACCACCATTACACATTCGATGCGTGACCATGAAGATCTGGAGATGCGGAATTTTCCCATCTACTAGGAGGTCCATTGAATGTACAATTAGAATTCAACCTTTTGTAATGAGGATGTACAACCCTTATGATGTATTCCATCTGTCTGGACAGATGGACTGTGATAGGACCGTTGTTTCTAAATGTTCACAACTTCAAGCAACTCTTCTTGTTTGTTTCCTGTTTCTGTGTTCTTGCTATTTTGTTTTTGTTTTCAAGTACATCTGCTTCGCTCTTGTCCCTTTTCAATGATCTCACTGAAGGACATTTTTTTCACCCCATATATCAGTGAGATTACGTGCCCTTAATGTGTCTGCATCTAGCTTGTCTAGGCATGATATCGCCTCTACGTTTTTCCTGTCTTTGACAAGCGTATCTGTTGATTGCAATAGACTAATTAAGAGTCCTTTCTCCACTCAGTTTGTGTTCTGCAAATGCACTGTATCGAGTTGTGTATTGTTGAAGCTGATGTTTTTCTTGTTAATTGGTTGATGTCAGGTGGATAAGTGATAGCCGTGATGAGTACACAGATGAGCGTTTAGCTGCAATTAACGATGAGTTCAAGCTATACCGGTGCCATACAATATTGAACTGTGCTCGTGCCTGCCCGAAGGGATTAAACCCTGGAAAGCAGATCAACACCATCAAAGCACGCCAGCCTGGCCTACTGGGCTAAAACCGTGGGAAGTAGGCCGCTACCATCAAGGCACACCAGACAAAATGGAATATTTACTGGATGTGGGCACTTAATTTTTCTAAATTTCAGAAAGTTTTCAGCATTCATCAACTGAACTACTATGTAAGTTTAATAATAGGGTGCAGCTGTGTTTTACTTGGATATGTGCCTAAACTTAATATTCTCTGTTTCTCAATAACGGCGCACTGAAAATGCAACCTTCCTTTCATCTTTAGTCAGTTCATCATTGTTCTTGTGAATCTTGTATGCAGTTTTGGATCTTATATTTAGTAATGTATTAATGTTGCACAACCTAATATATGATGCTTTTACTACTCAGCTTGAACTTTTGTTTGTTGATAAAAATGTTATGGGAGGCAAATTTCGGTTATTGTGCATTGTGAAATGGATTTTCTCGTGGTTGGTTTCTTAGTTTTTTCTAGGGGTGGGAATTTGGTTGGTTCAACCCATGCCCAACCCGAACGTTGGGTTGGTATGGGAAATGTTTTTGAAAAGTGAAAACTATTGTAAACCCCTTACCATATGGGTTCAACATTAAAAAACCCCGCAAACAAAATAAGTCCTTCACTATCTACTCCGTACATTCACATTTTGTTATTTCTAGGCTCAAAACTTTTAATTTTGGGGCCGGATTTTGAATTTTTTTGGAAAGCTGACATCATCAATTTTTTAATACCAAAATTAACCTCCGGTATTTATACTATTTTTATACTGAAACAGAAACAAATCTGATTTTCTCTTATTTCTTCTCCTGCTTCAGAGCTCCGAGATTAGGCTTAGGGTTTTTCGATCAATTGAATCTGTTTCATCCCGACAAGAAGAACAATTACGGAGTTGTTTTACAGCATTGTTTGATTTACAGATTGTGATTTCGATCTGAGAAGATTGTTGCAGATTTCGATTTGAAAAGATATTTGCAGATCTGAGAAGATGAAGACAATAATCTAGGCATGTCTTTTGTTGTTTTTCCTTTTTATTTCAATTTTTTAATTTTTCGATCTTACTGATTTTTATATTTTTAATTTTGAATTCGTTGATATTGAGAAGAGAAAGCTTAAACAACATTGTTTCGATCTAGGTATGAATATGTTGTTTTTTTATTTCGATCTTATGATTTGATTTTGCTGATTTCCATTTTTTTTTTGATTTCGAATTTGTTGATACCGAGAAGAGGAAGAAGAAACCACATTGTATCCGAAGAAAAAATCTAGGTACGAATTTTGATGTTATTTGATTTCAAGTTTGTTTTTTATTTTATTTTTTATTTTGGTTTTTGGATTATTTACACGTACGATTTGCGAAGAGATTTAGTACCAATTGAATTACGTTTATAATTGTTGTTTGTATTCGTTGATACTGAGAAAAGAAGAAGAAGCAACAACATTGTTTTTGAAGAAGAACAACAAATCCAGGTAGACATGTTGTTTTGTAAATTATAATTGTTGTTTGTATTCGTTGATACTGAGAAAAGAAGAAGAAGGAACAACATTGTTTTTGAAGAAGAACAACAAATTCAGGTAGACATGTTGTTTTATAAATGGTGTAATTTGAAGTTACACATATTGCCCTGTAGCATGTGTAACTATATTCAATTATAGCATGTGTACCTTTAAGACACATTTTTTCTTTTGTTTTCCTTTGTTGAGTATGTTGATTGCTCATTTTATGTTTACCTTGCCGCATAGGATATATTTCTCATGCGAAATAGGTTGAACACTAGTCAGATGCATGCGAAACTGACTATGCATTGCTGAGTGTACTGTTCTTTTAACCTCATTAAAGCTGATTGCTTGTTGTTATTCTTCAGGTTGTCGTTAACTTTACAAAAGGGACTTGAAGAGTGCATCTCTTGCAAGGTTAACTGTTGTGCACATGCTCTTAAGGTTGCCAAGTCCGGTGTTTTAAGAATAGGAACATGCAGACTTCCAACAATCTTCCGGGTTCAAAGATGCAGTTGATCTTCGTTTTTGTTATACATACATTGCACGTCTTTTTGGCTAATTTTTTTTCCACTAATTTGTTGCTTTAACAACAAGAACGAGTAATCAGATTTGTAACCCAAATTCAAATTTTTGTTCATACAGTTTGTACTTAAGAATCTTCTGATTGTTATTGTTCTTATAGAGTTAAAATGAGAGTCGGAATGAATAAGAATGTGTTAGTTGCGCATGCTAATTGGATGTGTAGACGAAAGTTACACATGCTAGTTGGATGTGTAGACGAAAGTTACATATGCTAATTGAAAGAAAAAACAGGCTCAGGACTATAAAAAGTTTATTTATGTGTAATTGCGAGTTACACATGCTAATTGTATGTGTAAAGAACATTAAGCCCTAATCTAATTGCTAATAAACTCAGAGCTGGAAAACCCCCGAATTGAATACACAAGCTATATGGATGTGTATATAAAGGTTACACATGCTAATTGGATGTGTAAACGAAAGTTATACATGCTTATATGGATGTGTGGATGAAGGTTACATATGCTAATTGGATGTGTAGATGCAAGTTACATCCCGGAATCAAGTACACATGCTAATTGGATGTTAGATGAGAGTTACACATGCTAATAAAAAAAAGAAAAAAGAAAAAGGCCTCGTAGCTGGAACAAGCTATATGAATGTGTAACTTCGAGTTACACGTGCTAATTTAACGTGTAGACGGAAGTTACACATGCTAATTGGATGCGTATAGGAACATTATACAAGATAATTAGATGTATAGACGCAAGTCACATGCAAATTGAAGAAGAAAAAAAAAACAAGCTCGGACCTGGAAAAACCCGAAATCAAATACACAAACAATATGGATGTATAGCTGAAAGTTACGCATGCTAATTGGATGTTTAGAAGCAAGTTACACATGCTAATTGGATGTCTAGATAAGAGTTGCACATGCTAATTAAAAGAAGAAGAAAAAGACTCAAAGATGGAACAAGCTATATGAATGTGTAACTTCGAGTTACACATGCTAAGTTGATGTGTAGACGGAAGTTACACATGCTAATTGGATATGTAGAGGAAAGTTACGCAAGCTAATTGGATGTGTAGACGCAAGTTACACATGTTGTACGTCATCACACAACAAAAGTCATCTTACAACAATAAAATTACAGTTGCAGACAAAGACAACCAATATAATGATAATTAACCATGTACTCCTGATTACATTTGCATATGTACTTCCTTATAGTTGGTATTTACATTTAAACCAATATAATGATAATTAATCGTGTACTCCTGTTACATAAGGTGCTTCATCACTTTTATATCGACATAAAGTTTCTATTGTACACATCATATTTGGAAGTAGAATCCAACCCTGAAATCAACAAGCGACATCACTTAGTATCAATAGAATATCAACAAGAACAAAAACATCAACAACAATGTGCTTAAATAGATAAGTATGCATATATATGTTCAAATTGAGTTGCACAAACAAGGATAGTAAGGAATCTGGTATTTGCTAATGAAAACATTTCCCTGTCCATATCATGCAACAAACAACATCAGAACCCTGATAATGATCTTTTTGAAAAAAATATGTATGTGTAATTTCTGATTACACATGCATGTGTATCTGTTAATTACACACCTCAATGCAGCCTAGGTATCACTTTGTATCAACACAGAGTTTTCTGTTGTCACATCATAATTATTAGTAGAATAAACATGAACAACAATGAGTAGATCAACACCACTTTGTATTAGCAAGAATATCAACACAAACAACAAAATGAAGAGGAACATTAGTAACAAAAAATTATCAAAAACGAATTTATTTTATAAATAAATCCTAAAGAAAATTATACACAAAAATTACCTAGATTCAAAGGAGAAATCGATTGATTCAAAAACGAATCATGTTTTTTTCTTCTTCCTCGATCAGTAAAAAAGTGAATTCAAATGAAAAATCAAAACCTAAAAATTTAATATAACAAAGGTTTTGTATTGACATGAACGAATCAGAAAGAGCAAGAACATTGATCCGCACAAGAACAACATCAAAATCGAAGAAAACATACCTGATAAGATATATAGTCTTCTAGTTTTCAGTGGTTTTCGATGTTGATTTTGATTATGATTCGATCGATTGCTACGCTCTTTGATTTGTTTTGTAGCTTCTAGGGTTTTTGGATCTGAAACGTTTCTTTGGTATTTCGATCTGCATTTTTTTCCTCTCCACTTCTATCTCTCTCCAAAACTGATCGAATGTGGTGTTTGTGAAGAGAAAGATAGGTTTAGCCATATGAATACTAAAAGGTAATCTTGTCTTTCAGCTTCTACTAAAATAATTTTTTACTCGGGGCTTGGGTATAAATATCTTTTAATTACAATTTACCATTTCAAAATTTTAAGCAAGCTTGGGCATAATTTTATAAACCCGAGTTAAATTCGGGCAAGCATAAGCACGGATATCTCTAACTTGCGCAACCAACCTAGCCCGAAAAACTATAATATCTCTAATATAAAAAAAAAATGATGTCTTTGTATTATGATAAGTCAAAGGACATATGAGATTGGACGATTGGGTCAAAGGATGGATGAGATTGATCGGAGTCTTATGATAAGCCAAAGGATGGGTGAGATTTTCCGGGTACCTTCCTACCGCATTGGTTATGCCTTAGACACTTAATTTTACTCTATTCACGCTCGGGCTAACTCCTAACGCAGTCTCAACCCTGACTTTAGCTAACCTTAAGTTTATTCTTGCCTCACCCGAATTAACTTGTAGAAATTAACGTTTAATCTCCTTTTTTCTTGGATTTGGATGCTCTAGTCCTCCCCTCCAAAGCCCAATACTAGTTAGTACAAATATCCTCCGTCTCGACAGTGGGATCCAATAATTGGACGAGTCAGTCCAAATTCTACCGATTCAGAAAAATAAGTTTTTTTGTAATGCCCTGAATGCCCTTTTAAGCTGCTCCATATATAAAATTTTATTTTGGAAAATTTCTGATTTCAGATTTAAGAATTTTAAGACAGGAAGATCAAGAGGAGACTTCGTCTTTAGTATTTTGGAACTTCATCGACGATTCTTTTTTTCTAGGTTAGTTCTTGATCTTTGATTACCGTGTCTTTCATTAATTTTTTATTTTGTTCTTCTTAGATTTTGTTTTTTATTGATTTTTCATCGCTTCTGGATTTTTGATCAATTATTTTTTTTATGTTTGTTCGATCTTTTGATCTTGGTTACTTTTTTTAATTTGATCTTTTATCGGTTTTTCTATTTTATACCTTTAGGTTTTTTTCTTTTACTTTTTGGATTTAATTTCTTTTCTAGGTTTTAGATATGTGATTTGTTTATTTTTTATTATTTTAGGTTTAGTTTGAAGATTAGCGATGATTACCTTAATTGCAAGTTCTATCATCTGTTGCCATTACATTTTTACTAATTAGGTTTGTTTTCCTTTAATAACACTCCGTGTATACATAAAATGGATAAATTGAGAGATTAATTGAAATATGAAACCTTAATGTCATTTATACGGTATGTGTACTTAACATAATTTTCGCCGTGTGAACAATTTACACCGTGCGAACATTTATTGATTTTCTACTATGAAAACATGTACTATTAAATCACAAATTCACATAAGACAATATTTCAAGGATTTCCTTTTTTGGGCCCGGGCCCGTAATCGCTAAACCAACCAAAACTAAACATCCGACCGTCCAAATCAGCAGTGTCTCGTCTCTTCGTGCTCACGGGATGACACTCTATCATACTTCCAGAGTCCTTATTTGGGTATTTGCTCGTACATGACATCATTGGAGCAAATTGGGGATTCTGAAAATGCCTTTGTACGACTAAGTTCGACTACTTATATCGTCTACTGGAAAATCACCATTTTAGTGCTTACTGCGGAACATGAATCCCTCACTAAGCAGGGGATTTAATGTTGATGGTGGATTTTCGACAAGGGCTAAAATCGTAAAATCATGATACTTCATGTTTCTGACCCGGCTTCAGGAATGTACGTATGTGACGATTCATATTTTATGATCTGTGAACCGTTTCACGATCTCTGACCGAGCGAACGTTCATCTCAGAGCTATGATGAATATGTTTCTCGAAAGGCCTCCCAACTGAGCGTTCGATGCTTCACACATTTCATCACCACCTCTACATAGAATCAAAATGATTGGGCAACTCCTAGACATAATGTTTGTTAGAGAGATTAACGCCTTCAGGACGTCACGCTGCACGTTGTTCCTTGACTACGTAGAGAGACCGTGTATAAAATCTCTTAATGATTGGGCGGTTCCTAGACGTAATGTTTGTTAGAGAGCTTAACGCCTTCAGGACGTCACGCCGCTCGTTGTTTCCTGACTATACATCCCCTCAGAACGCATATGATGCTTCAATTATCTCATATCTCGATTCTGCAAATAGATTAATTCTAGCGTGTCATTCATCAACTTAATTCCTAGAAAATAGTCTATTCTTTCTCATTACTTTGTTCCATGGCTGATCCTCAGCTGGATTCCATTGATTAGTAATAGATAACCACTTTATCTCATTACTCCATTCCCTGAATCCCCAGCTGGATTCCATGGATTAGTAATAGATATTCAACTCATTTTATTACTCCGTTTCATGAATCATTCTCAACTGAATTTCATGAATTAGTAATAAATATTTTAAACAATCGGGCGTCTGGGCCATCACCGAGTAAGCCCCGAGAAAATGGTGCAAGTGTACTTGACAATAATGCACGAACGAGCACCTAAACGCACGGACGAGCATTCAAAATATTGACGAACGAGGAACTTATGAAGGAAAATAATATTAAATAAAATAAACAAGAGATGTGGGACCGAGCCCACCGGCCGTCCGGTCATGCCACCGTGGCCGGTCCCCCTCTTCCGTTATTTTTTTTTATTTAAATTTATTTCCCTCATCTCATGGAGACTCCTTCATTTGAGCAAACTCCCTCGTTTGAGCGAAACTCTTAGTTTCTCCATACTTTCATCAAACGAAAATAAGGAAAGGTGTCACGGGACCGGGCCACCTAGACGGCCGGTCATGCCCTAGTTGTGGCCGGTCCACACCTTACAATCCCTTATTTTCTCATATTATTATTTCCTTCATGGAACTCCATCGTTTGAGCGAAAACCCTAGTTTTTCAATATTTTCTCAAATATTGCTCAAACCATGAAAAGCCAAAAAGTAAAATGGTTACATGGCCGACTAGGCTTCTCACGTCAAAAATTAAAATATTATTATTTTAATATTCTCAAAATATCGGTCGCATGAGCAAAGTTCTACTTGCTCATTCGAGCAAAATTGAGAGTTTCGGTCAAGATCAAACTCTTCTGAAAATCTAAAATATTACTCAAACGCGCACCAGAAAATACCAAACTCTCAGGATCGAGACACGGGCAATATGGTGACACGGGCATGCCACCTTGACCGACCAAGGTCGGCCCTTAGGCTTGCAAGGAACCGGTCCCACACTCTTTCATAACTTTGACCTAATTATCTCTCAACTGTTCATATTGGGTTCAAACTTTCTCCAACAAACTTGGGATTTGCTCAATCGACCATCAGCTGGTCCCACGACCACCAAGGGCCTATCCCATGACCCCTTGGTCGGTCCCTCACCTCTACATAATTAGGTTTTACTACCTAACGCTCAAACAAGCACTATTTTAATAAATGATTAAACCAGCATTTGATCATCCTTTCACCAAATGGTGAACAAAGGACTTTCGTGCATGCTCACTCGAACACTTAGGTGCTACATGGTCGACCATCATCCCATGTAGCCGGTCACTCCTTCACTCGGTGACTTATTTTTAGTAAATCATCAATGGATCAACAATTGATCAAAATTAGGGTTTCGAACAAATGCTCTGTAAATCATAATTTTGAGCGAGTTCAAACACTAATAATTTTATGTTGATCCAACAATCAACATCTGGGTTAAATATATAATATTTGGTCCAGCTACCAATATTTTAATTGGTCACGTTACCAATAATTCATCGAATGAGCAATACTTGCGTAGATGCTCGAATATTGATTCAACTATCAATATTCAGTAATTCATCGAATGAGCAATACTTGCCCAGATACTCAAATATTGATTCAACTATCAATATTCAGTAATTCATCGAATGAGCAATACTTGCTCAGATGCTCGAATATTGATTCAACTATCAATATTCAGTAATTCATCGAATGAGCAATACTTGCTCAGATGCTTGAATATTGATTCAACTATCAATATTCAGTAATTCATTGAATGAGCAATACTTGCTCAGATGCTCGAACATTGATTCAACTATCAATATTCAGTAATACATCGAATGAGCAATACTTGCTCAGATGCTCGAATATTGATTCAACCATCAATATTCAGTAATTCATCATACGAGCAATATATGCTCAGAAACAATATTTGCTCAGACTATCAATATTCATTATGTCGACTCAACTATCAACATCATTCATTCGAGAACTACACGTCCAACAGACATGTTCAATCCATGAATCCTAGAGCATTCGACAATCATGCTCGACTGAACAATACTTAGACTCATCGTCTAATCAAGTACACGTTTGCTTTGTAGACTCCACGTTCGTGAGACATCAATCACGTCACATGGGGGATATTAATTAGGGTTTTGGTCTGGCAGCCTACGACATGCGTGTTCATCCACGATGAGAAATGTGAGTAATTCATGCAAGCAGTTGAGGGAATTAGCAAAGTAGTGGGTGGACAATCAACCAAGTCTCCGCACGACCTGGAATTGGTTAAACCATGATTTCCCACTTTCCCGCTCTTTCACTCGAGCAACCGTCAAACTTACTGGAGATCAATGTGTCTACTACTCTGGCAATATAAATAAGTCTCTGAATCCACGATTGAATAACAGAAGAATTATATCCGAGCAATCACTCTCAGGAATTCAATCAATCGACCAGAACTTATTCGAACTCAACAGTTCACAGAAATCTTGCAGAAACCTTAAACACATTCACAATCCTTGATCATCATTGATCTCGCACACTTCTCAGCTTCCCTCCTACAGATCAACCCTCTTCCCTCTTTGTGACCGAATTGACTCTGGAACGGCCATTGTCTTGGTTTAGTCCGGAGTCCTACAGATTGATCTCTCGAACTCAAAGCACTCCCGTGCAGTGCATCTGTTTGAGGTTAGGCAGTTTGCTCGGTTGAGGAGCCTCCATCCACACGATCGCCTCTCCATTCCCTAAAAAACCAGCAAACCTTTTTCCCCTATCTATAAGACCAAGGATGTTTGGACATCAAGGAATTTCCAAAAACGAAGATAATCTCAAGATTTGCAATGAATGACAAAAACGGTTTTCCTAATTCCAATAAATGCTTGTCCAATATTTCCGAAATCTCTCAATAGAAAATCTCCAATTAGTAAATGCACATTACTAATTTTTATTCTCTAGAGATATGCAATTTAATTGCTGGTAATTAAAGCATATAAAACCAAAAACCTTAATTAAAAGATTCTCAATTTATTTCGGCACATGATCTCCTTGAGTACTAAAGAATATCTTTGAACAATAAATGATAAGAGTTACTGCTCGTGTTCAAAGTATGTTGACATCTTTTCACTGTAAATCCTTATTTCATATTCACATGGATTTACATTCTTGAAATTAGTCATACCACACTTCCAAACAAGTTTAGAATTGGTTTCCCTGTATTTCAAGACAACTATGTGATTGATCAAATACCGAATCACATAAATGGGTTCAATTGGTTCTACCAATCACTAGGATCGGTTATACCTTAACATGGAAATACTTGTGATCCGTCACACAAGTTACCAGGACCGGTTACACCAGTTACCAAGATTTATTCCATCTACACATGGTAATTCTTGTGAACGGTCACACCAGTTACCAGGACCGGTTACACCAATCACAAAGATCGATTACACAACACTCGTGATCGGTCACACCAATTACTAGGATCGGTCACATCAATTACAAGGATCGATGATACCAATATGGTGATTACTTAGGATCGGTTTCACTAATTAATAAAAACCAGTCACACCAAATCATAATTCATGCATTGTGATTAGTTATACCAAGATACATAACATAGTTAAGATCGGGACTACCATCTCACACATATTAGTCATCCAAATATTTGCAATGACTAGCCGGACCAATAAGCCTAATGATTTCCCTTTTGATTCACGAAACAAGTTCATGAAGGTACTTCTTTTAAAAGAATGTAAAACATTGTTTCCTAGGATGAAATCTTCACCATAACCCATTCACATAATTATTTATGAGTGCCAAATATTGCATATTTCTACATCTTTTTATTG
>JAJJWW010015562.1:0-31840 GCA_023531295.1 Papaver armeniacum
GATTATTAGCCGAAGTATCTAATAGACACACCCAGAGGTATAGTTTCAATTTAACTCACCGATTCACCTTTAACCTACCGATTATGGTGTTGGCTACGATTATATATGGGCATATCGGGCCATTTAAAAATCGAAGATAAGGTAGCTTAGATTTACGTTGGGTGACCTTTTGTCTTTAGTGTCGCCTCTAATTGCTTTGGGTCGCCCCCTAAAATGCTGAGAAAACCCGTTTCCGTATTGATAAATATCTATGAAGCACCTGAGACCTGCTATCGTGGATACCTGGACACTGTGGATATTGATACGAAGATTCGTCAATTTTCAAAAATGGGGATACGGATACGTTGGATACGTATTAATTAAAAAATATTTAATTTATTAATAGTGAAAAGAATCGCATAAAGTAAGAAAATTCTAAAATACTATCCTGAATATCAAAAAAAAAATAGATAAAAAAAAAAAGATAACCCATCACTCATAAATATTGAATAAGAATGTTAGGTTAGACCTTTATATACCGCTTATATAGAATAATTTTTGATAAATAATGAATATATTACATATCTAAAAAATATTTAACATATCTCAGTATATAAATATTTGGCAAATATATTATATATCTTATACTATAAGAAGTGTCCCCTCTAGAGTATCCGAGAAGTATCCCAAAAGTATCCCCTACCCTTTCGTAATTAATAAAAAGGGACACTTTAAATGGGGTGTCTGATATCCCGTGTCCCCAAGTGTCCGACACTGACTGCCCCACACATACGTCACCGGTTTGGCCGCATGATAAATATCCTTGAGAGGTGTTCATCAATCCTTGTTTGACTGCTTCAGAATAAAATAATAAATTCTTGTTTGATCACAGCCCCACGCTCTTGTTTTAAGGAGATCAAGTATACCCTGGATGAGCTCTGCCCAATTTTCCCTTTTCTTTTCTTTTCTTTTGATTTAAGCTCCGCCCTGTATCAATTGATATCTTTTTTCATTGTATTCGGCTGAAGTCAATGGCCAGTATTCCCACCTGCCTACTCTCTCTCATCTTCATCTCAATCTTCATCTTCTCTACTGAAACATTATCCTCCCAGCAGTCAGCTCAAATGCCACCTCCAGGAGACCTCTCAGCCCCACAGAAATGGGACTTAAAAAGGAAAAACTAAGTCACTTTCGCATATGTTGGCACGACGTTGCCTCGGGTCTAACCCACTGCCGTTCGAATAGCTCAAGCACCATCAACGAACAAATCCCGCAACATTGTTCGGTGCCATGGTTATGATCGATGATCCATTAACTGAGGGGCCCCAAATTGAGCTCAAAACTGGTAGGTCGAGCACAAGGATTTTATGCATCTGCAGCACTAACCGATGTAGCATATATAGTCGTGATGAACTTCGCCTTTACTACTGGAAAATATAATGGAAGTTCGATAAGCATATTCGGACGTAACCCTGTGTTGTCGGATGTAGAGAGATGCCAATTATTGGTGGCAGTGGAGTTTTCATTTGCTAGAGGATATGTTCAGTTTCATTCTGTAAACTATAATATCAAAACTGGTGATGCAACTAACGAGTATAACATCTATGTATTTCATTACTAAAATATTAAGGGGAATGTAAGAAAAGGTCCTACAATTAAGACCCGATTCACACAAAGGTCATACTGCTACAAACAATTAACTAAAGAATTCCTTACTTCCGTTTGGGTCAGGGTTAAGTCGCTGGGTCCCCAAGAAGTCAGAGTTAAATTACACTACCAAAGTTCTCTATTGTCCCTAAGTGTAGATATTTACACTTGCGACGTTGGAGTTAACTCTAACTGGATCTCACATTCTCATTACTACCTTCGACCGCCGTTTCTCTTTCTCTCCAACTTGTGAGTCTGCAACCAAGGAAAGGTGGAGATCATGGTGAATCCACTATAAGAACAGGAGAGCTCGTGTTTACAAGATTGGAGCTCGTTGTTTAGAAATTCTTTACCTATTGTTCGTGTTTAGCTTTAGTTTAGTTATCACTGGTCATTATTCGAGGGCAGTTGATAATGAAGATGGTAAATGCAACGATGTTAGCAAACGTAAAGAGGTAATTATTCAACCACTCATGACTCATATTCAAATTCAGTATTTTATGAAACATATATTTCAATTTGAATTTTGGATTTGAGGGATTTTTTTCTGAAACCCTAATTTCAGTTTTGTTACATTTCAATCGATCCTGGTTGCATGTATTTAGCATCATTAGAAATTGACTGATTATTTATGTTGGTGATTTTGAATGGGTTGATGCTGAAAATGAGATTAATCATTCTTAGTTGAAGAGATTATCTGATTTCAGTCCATCAAATTTTTGTTAATGGCTACTACAAATCACCACTTATATGAAATGTTTGAATGTGTTAGTAATGTTAAATTTGTTGTCGTGGGATTGTCAGAAAATTTATGTGTTAGTAATTGTTGATTGTTCAATTCATATAGCTATATCACACAATGAACCTCATTAATTTGTTGGAACCTGATTTCATTTGTTCGATGTTAATTAAGGGGAATGATCATTAATGTTCATTGTTACAGCAGCCCTATTGCAAAGAGTGATTGTGGTGGTGTTTTTCTCAAGTGCCTATAGAGGTTGTTGTCTAAAAATGATGTTGAATGTTCTTTATGGTTAGAATAGCCAGTCCATGTCTGTGACCAATAGTTTTGATTAATTAAGTTGATTCTGTCTTGATATGACAATGATTAATTCTTCCTTAATAGTTCCTCAACGAAAATGTTTTAGCTTCTATTCTGAGATAATTTCTCAAAGAAAAATGTTTCTGATTTTAATGTGATGGTTTGAAGATGTTGATGGAGGTGGAAATGGACCAAGCTGTTGTCGCTGCTGTTGTGGTGGTTTTGAAGATGTTGATGGAGGTGGAAATGGGCCAAATGGTTGTGGTGGTTTTGAGGATGCTGCTGGTGATTTTGAAGATGTTGATGGAGGTGGAAATAAATCAAACTGTTAGATGCTGCTGCGGTGGTTTTGGAGTGCAAATGGACCAAATGGTTGCTGCTGAAGTACCAGTCCATGGAATTCAGAACACACCCACCATGGGCTCCCAAAGGTTCACCATTCCAGAAGCAGGTCTAGATAGTGCTGTGTCTGGATTAACTATGGTTAAACTACTTGAGTTATAAAGGGAAGGGGCACATAACAAATTGGGGGCCGTTTTATCAAAACTGTTAGATCGGATGGCTGATGACCATTTGTAATCGAAATTAAAAGTATGACTAATTTGTAACCAATTATAAAAAGTATGACTATTTTGTAATTGGCCCAAATATTAATAATTTAGTTGTATTTTATTTTGTTTTGAGTGGTTTTATCCGTTGGATCTGAGTCATGATGGTGTGGTTCTTTCTTGTCTATGTAATGTACTACAAAGGTTCAGATAATGCATTTTCTTTCATTTCATAATTCTTTCTATTTTCATGCTTCTATCTTCATATTGTAGTAAAGACGCAAAATCTAGTTACAGTAAAACTTCAGTACATGTATAAAATTACTTTTTCATATATTAATAATGACACTATAAACCCTTTTTAAAATTTTGACAGTTGGGGCATTTAAACAAAAGCTTTTAACTATTAAGTTGAAATGCAATTTCAACAATAATGACACTAATTTAGAAAAGCTTTTTTACTATTAAGTTTGAAATGCAATTTCAACAATTCATTTTGTGTTTTGCAAAATTGATCAATCAGTCCCCAAAACGGCAAAACCCTGTGTTCTTTAGCAGCCTGTGTTCCCTGTACAAGCATAACATGGCATGGCATGATAACAGAATTTTCCCACTAAATTTGAATGTGTAAATTATTATTTCTTTTAAAAATTTCTTTTAAAACTAACACAAAAATTGGTCAAAGACTCAAATCATCAAATTAAGGTGAAAAAAAGAAATGACAGTTTTGATCTTTTGTTTAAATAAATAAAAATTAAAAGATCTTTATTTTAAATGACAAAATTTAAAAATAGGCGGATGTAGCAGGTTTTATCCTTGTCCATTTTAAATATTTTTTCTTATTTTTATTTCTGTGGGATACATCGAGTTTAATCCTTCTTATTTTTTAAGTATAGCGGGATGAATCCAGTTTCCTCTTTCTTTCTTTTTTAATTTATTTCAAATAGTTATTTTTTAGACTTTTCCCAGTTTGAAGGTGTTTTAAATTTTTTGACAAAGTGCATTTCTCAAAACTAAAGTGTGAACTATTATCATGAGGCGGTGAAGATCGCGCTATGACATATAATATAGCCGTAATGGTCACGCCATACTCTTGAAAAAGAAGCAAAACTCAAAGGTCATGAGTGGAGACACGATAATGCGTTTTCAGAGTAGGCAGGAGGAGGAACCGACTTTATTAAGTTTCTTTTCAACAGGTGAACAGCCCTACTAGCTAGGAACAATGAATAACCCCATCCTCGTGATAATTTAAGAACATGGAGTAGATGAGCTACCAGAGAGTGTCCCAGCCAGCAAGAAAGAAATATCAAAAAGAATACAAAAGCACTCACCACCTACTACTCCATTGACCCAAACAATTTCTTTGCTAATTAGTTGGACAATTGGATTTATTTGCCAAAGTGGAATAATCACTAGGGTTAACCGTGTAACAAGGGCTTATTGACCCGTATGTATCACGATATCTTTTAAAGAAAAATATTGTTTTAGCTTATTTTAGTCAATCTTGTCGTTACTTGTCAGTAGACTTGGCTAACTTGCGAAAGAAAAAAAAAAACTTACTAGTTTCTTTTTTAGCAGAATTACAAAATACATTTCAAGCTCTCATTATATCTATCTCCACTTTTTACTTTCAATTGAATGTCCCAAGTCTTATAAATACACAAAAGCCCTTCGAAATCTTTATACCATCACTTCCATTTCAACGGATTACTAAATCTCTGAGCTCTCATTTAGTTCCTTAATTGATTCCCAAAGCAATGGCTGAGTATAGTTTCAAAAGTTCTGTCTCACTTATAACTCTCCTCATCTTTGTAGTCTTTTACATCAGCAATATTGTTGCAGTTGATGGAAAATCGCAAACTTTTGGTAGAGTTCTGAATCCAATAAAATTAGGACTTAAACAGGAGAAACTGAGTCATTTTCGTGTTTACTGGCACGATATTGTTGGTGGCGCAAATCCTACAGCAATTCAAGTTGCAAGGGCACCTTCAACAAAGAATTCAAAAACTGGGTTTGGAGCTGTAGTAATGATTGATGATCCCTTGACAGAAGGACCCGAATTGAGTTCGCAACTAATGGGGCGAGCTCAGGGATTATATGCAATGGCTGGAGTAAATGAAGTGGCTGCGCTTATGAATATGAACTTTTCTTTCATGGTTGGGAAGTACAATGGAAGTACCATAAGTATTATGGGAAGAAATAAAGTACTGACTGAAGTTAGAGAAATGTCCATTGTTGGTGGTAGTGGACTATTCCGATTTTGCTCGTGGTTATGTTCAAGCTCACACTAAGAAATTGGATTTCAAAACTGGCGATGCTACTGTTGAATACAATATTTATGTCTATCATTACTGATGCGTTTTATTATATTCCCACTTTACAGTTTTGTACCAGTATTTTTATTTGAATAATTATTCGAGGTTTTTTTTTTTTTTAAATTCATTCGAGTAAGGTTTTGTAACTTTGTTAGCACGGTAAGTGTGAATCGGACGGAGGGAGGGGTGGCTTACCTAGGCTGTAGCCCCACCCCAAAATCCCAAAAGCTTTTAAGGCCCTTGTAATCGGTAGAAAAAAATAAAATAGCCTAGTTAGCAAACTTGGATTAGACCATTAGTAACTTAATGAAGAAGTTACAATGAAAATGAAATGTAATTTGAAGAAGATCCAACAAAGTGTACTTTATGAACGAGAAGAATACATCGTTAAATCTATAATTAATGCAAGTAGTAGAGCCAGTTCTTCTTTTAGTTTTGACACACATAAATTAACTATACCAAGTCGTGTGTTGTTGGGGTCCTGAGATGCAGTGTGTCTCAACTTATAAGTGAGCATTTATAGTAAGAACTTGCATTTTTATTTCTTTTAGAAGGCGTATCCGATGATCAGTCACATTTTCATTTTTGTATGTGATGTTATCGACATTCTCTCGACCCTACCACGGTACATAGGTATTTATATTTTCATATTATTTTGTTCGGAAATTTTGTGTTTCACTTTCACTTAATTCATCTTATGTTTATTGACATTTTATTAGTATTTTTCTTAAGTACGTATTGAATCTCTTGTCTACATAATGAAGCCTCAATTCTGTTGTTGTCATTAGGTTGGGATATCATAGTTAGACTAATAGTTGTTGTTAATTGAAATGGCGCATTATGATGGGAATAAATTCATATTTAAAAAGAAAAAAATCTTTTAAATTCATATTTAAAAAAGAAAAAATCCTCAAAAGAGGTCTGCTACCTACAAGCCTAGGTAAAGAAAAAGAAAACCCCATCGATGATAACAAATTCTTTGGGATCATTTCTAAACACCTTTCCTTGATTTGAGTAAATTTGATCTAGGTAAAGAAAGAAAACCCCATCTGGGGTTATTCTTCAGTTTGAGTAAATTTGATCCAGGGAAAAAAACGACATGTTGCTAGGCTTTGTATTTATTTTTTCGATGATGGGACGATTGATATTAGATATTTAGGAAGAAAAAAAATAGCCCACCTAACACGAATTCTGGTTTAAAGTCGCTTATAAAACAAATTTTGTCAGACTTTATCCGCCTTGGAGTTTCTTACTACATAGTCTCCTCTCCCAAGAGTAAGTCTTACGGTGAAAGAATTTCATCTTCCAAATTCCATGATACTTGAGCATTTAAAATTGATTATGTAAATTCAAGTTTAATGGTGGAAGGTAAGACAAATTCCATAAAGTAGTTGGGAACTGCATCAAAGCGATTAAATTGTTTTCAATCTTGGCCCACAAAATCGACAATCAAAAAGAGAGCATTAGATTCAAAAATAAAACCAACCCACAAGATTGACGCGTTTGGAATTACGTTTAGCGCCAATCCAGATTGCCATATTTTGATTCAAGGTATATCTTACATGAAACTTTAGAACATGTCTTGGAAAAGTGTAGATGACCACAACTTGGAAGCCATTAGACCTAGCATTCCACAATTTTTTCCAAGCTTGGATTCCACCATAAGACTTACCCTAAGCTTATATGGCACCTATTAAACACTAGACGTGGCGATACCGTAACATCACTACTCCGATTCTACACACACAGTAAGGGTGTTTCGATGCAAAATTAATTATCAATAATCTTGAGATATGCGTAAGATGATCGAATCTTCATGAATTTGCTTCAACTCTCGAAATATAGATGAAAATTAAAGGGGGTACTAAGTCATTAGGTCTTTAAATTGAGAGAGAGCTCTAAACATGTGATCTATGGAAAAAATAGAAATTATGTACCATTTGAGTTGGCTTTCATCCTTTATTTATAGGCACAAACCAATGTAGATGTAGTTATCCCAAATAACTACCTAGATTTGTGGTAACCCTAAATAACCACTGGATTTGTATTTATACTTTAATATTTGTATCTATCTTGGAAGATCCATGTCTATCTTCTCCATATTTTATCAATCTTGTAAGATCCTTGTACATCTTACCAAGGCGTGTTTATCTTGAAGATCCTTGTCTATCTCCCCAAGATTTGTGTCCGTCTTGGAAGATCCATATCTATCTTTTCAAGATTTGTGTCTATCTTGAAATGACTTCCAAACTAAGCTAATTGCGCTTATTATAAGCGGCCAGAGCTTTCCCAAAATAAGCCAAATAGGTTTATTTACCTAACGAGGTTGGGATTCAAAATAAGTCAAGTGGGTTTTTCTTTAATAAATCGGACAGGGGTTTCCAAAATAAGCCGAGTAGGTTTCTTTAATAAACCAAAGCATGGGATTCCAAAATAAGCGAGTGAGTTTATAATTAACCCAATGAGTTTCTCTGATAAATTCTGGGCCTCTCTTTCATAAGCCAAACGGGTTCTAGAATAAACCAACGAGTTTCCACAATAATACGAACTTTTTCACAAACCAAACGGGTTTATAATAAACCAACGTGTTTACAATATACCATTAGGCCTCTTTCATAAGCCTATTTGACTTTCTAAAATAAACCATATACTTATTTCATAAGTCAAATGGGTATCTATAATAAACTAACGAGTTTCTACAATAATTCTTGGGCTTCTTTAAGCCAAAGGGGTTTCCATAATAAACCAACATGTTCCTACATATCAAACCTCTTATCCACAGAACTATACAAAGATTGAGTAGTTTCTCTGGATTTTGGTGAGTAATTTATTCCCTTACTCAAAAAATAGTGTTATTCGTGAAATTTAATGTCGAAATCTCGTAAGTTTTGGAAAATTTTAACTAAAAAAGAAACCCATATATAGTATGTGCAAGAGACTAGGGTTTTGGTGTTTTTCTTTTCCTCAAGGTCCCAGCTAAGGCATTGTCTTGAAATTCTAGTTTATTGAAAGAGTTAGAAAAAAACGAAGATTAAGTAAAGAAAGTGAAAGTTTTCAAGGATTGGAATGAGTGTTTCGTTGTAATTAGGTAGGTTTCCTATTTCTTATGGGTTGTAGTAGAATCTAATGGAGTTAAAAGATTGTATGCGGACATGTAGTTCTAAGATTGTTTTAAAAAATGTAAGTAAATTGTGATTTACTTTTTGCAAAAACGATTTAGGAGACCATCTCGCTACCGATGTTGGTGATTATCGGATATACATATTAATTACTATTCTCCTTCCTCGCATCCCGAGCAATATGAGCATGAACTTCGTCTTCCATGGCTTTAAGTATGGTCGGATGGTTTAAGTGTAAAAGTGATCCATGTGAATGCTATACTTTGAGTTTAGGGTGGATGACCTAGAGTTCGAAGTGGGAATTACAAAAAGTGGTATCCCAACACTGTAACATAAATCCCTTGGAAGCGGGTGCGGGGTCTTGCTCGATCACGTTAGACACGAGTTTAGGAGCACTTTGATTGTTTTCCTTGTATAAATTCGTGTTGATAGTTTCTACTTTACATTCTTAGAAGACAGAGACGGAAATGGAAAAAATGGTCATAGCCATTGACGCCAATATTGAAGGTTTGTGGTCGAGTTTCTGGATGAGGTCGTGGTGGTGGTGAGGATTTTCTTGAGGATTACTCGGAAGAAGAGAGTAACTCACACATTTATGGTAGTAGATCTCATAGTGAGGATGAGTCGAGGTCTACAAGAGGTTCTCGATCTTGTAGGACTAGATCCACGAGTGGTTATCAATGTATTCATATTGAAGAGTGAGGTAAGACTAATTCCATAATGTTAGAGAACCTTGACAATGACTAATGTCGTGATCACATCATTGATTAAATTAAAAGGCTTGGTCCTTGTGGGTCGTACGTGTTTGTGACACCTCAACAAGGAATGAAACCGTAGAGAGAAACACGAAGTCTTGGGTTCATTATTACCAAGAATTTTCAAAGTTGAAACCCCTTCATTCCACGAGGAAAGGGAGGTGCAAGCTGAAGAACATCGATGAATACGAGGAAAAGTTGATAGGATCAACTTTCGGTTTGGTTGTTAAGAGGCTTTATAAGCGAGAGGATGGCCGCTTTATTATTAGAGGAGAGTGCAACAACTTGGTGGGAGTTGATGGGGCGAGTTTGATGTCATGAAGGTTACTTGGACAAGATTCAAAAGTTGTTGCCACGTACTTTGTTCCCTCGGCTGAGCGTCGACTATGTTTAGGCTGATTTGAAGTACTTCAAAAGCAAAAGGAAGATCAAACAATAATCGAATACTGGTGTGAGTTTGATCGTTTTCATTTTTTTCATTCATCTCATTCCTACCAGAAAAGAGACATGATCTAAAGGTTTTATGAGTGGATTGCATAATGGGATTGATCGACATATCATTGGTAACCTTTGGTTTTGATACTTATGCCAAGGTTGTGGTGTGTTAGGGCATATTGCTTGAGGATTTAAGAGTCAAAGAAAGAAAACTAGTAGAGTGGATACCAAGGTCACTAAGAGGAAGGATAATAAAGAGTGGAGATGCCAATGGACGGAAAAGCCATTTTGACGGCAAGGTAATCAAGTCTAGAAGAAGCCGTTGACGAGAAGGGAATAATCTGGAGCCATGGTCCATTTTTTTAAGCCAATGAGAACCAAGGGTGATGTCTTTAGGGGGGGTTGTTATCATTGTCAAG
The DNA here is from genome assembly GCA_023531295.1 of Papaver armeniacum. Taxonomy (NCBI): domain Eukaryota; kingdom Viridiplantae; phylum Streptophyta; class Magnoliopsida; order Ranunculales; family Papaveraceae; genus Papaver; species Papaver armeniacum. The sequence goes on from JAJJWW010015562.1 coordinate 10,260, forward strand.
TGCAAGGACAAAGGCTCATTGATTGTACAAGCAGGAAAAGCTCCGATTGAGAATGGTGGCGTCGAAAGGACGGACCCGGCGTGAACCGAGGAGATGGGGCCATTCGGAATGCAAGAGCTTTAACGTACTTTCACTATATATCTTTGCTACATTTGTGAAAACTTTGCCTGCTATGTTAGAGAATTGTTTCTATGTTGTTATCGTTGATGGGTGGTTCATCATTTATTGATCATCTGTGTAGGTCTTGCATTATACATATGGGCACGACATATTTTCTACAAATCTTTTTGTTTTGAATTTAGATGTGTATGATGTCGTCTTAGGCATGGATTGGCTTCTTTGCTCATCATCTTTAAATAAGATTGTTATACTAAGACAACCACTTTTATTATTCACGAGGAAAGTGATGTTTTTGTGTCGACTTGTCGGGGAAGTTCGGGAAGAAAGAATCTTAAGTTATGTAGTACTTTGCTTGAGGCTTAATCGAGGCGGAGAGTATGCCATTCGAGTCTATTGAAGTGGTATGTTTATGTCAAGAAGGTTTGCCAATATACCGGGCTTACATACAAAGGAGGTAGAGTTTTGCATTGAGTTGGAACACAGTATTGCACATATCTAAAGATCCATATCGAATGACACGGTAGAGATGAGTGAGTTGAAAATAAAATTGAAGAATTGCTTAGGCAGAGGATTCATTAGGCAGTTGTTCTCCTTGGGGTGCACCAATATTGTTTGTGGCGAAAAGAAAGATGAGTCGTTTGAGAATATATATTGATTGAAAGTTGAATGAGGTTCAATTAAGAACAAGTATCCTTTACCAAGGGTTGAGGATTTGTTTGATCAATTGAAGGTGCAAAGTGGTTTTCTATGATTGACTTTGTTGGTATCATCGAGGTAAAATTCTTGAAAGTAATGTTCTAAAACAACTTTTGTGACTCGTTGTGGATTGTTCAAATTTTTGGTGATGATTTGGGTTGATAAATGCACTGCAATTTTCATGGATTTGATGAACCATGTGTTTGAGAATTTTGGATCAATTCTTATTTATAGATGATATCTTGTTTTACTGCGAGACTTGAAGATCATGCATGAAAACTTCATCGAGTGCTTGACTTTAAAAGATCACCGATTGTATGCCAAGTTTAAGAAATGTGAGTTTTGAAGCAAAAGAAATTTCTAGTCATATCATATCGAGATTTAATATGTCATTGATCACTATTATTACGGATCATTTTAGATTGATAGGCTTGTGATCATCTATTGTTAACGGAGACTCGCAGATTCGGTCGTGATTGATCATAAGGGAATAAGGTTATTTGTCGGTACATTTGAAGACCAAAGATTAGAAGACAAGAAGATATCTGTTGGTTTAGATCTTTGTGATTATACTTCTTTCGCACTTGATTGAGTGGGATCCAATAAGTTTAATATCTTTAATATTCATAATTTTTTTTTGTAGATCGAAAGTCTATCATTTAGTGGTTCTCTTGAGGATAAAGAGGTAAATAACTAAGATTTGATTAAAGCTGGTGTTGTGTTATTTACTTTACTTAGCATTATTTAGCTTGTTTTAAAACTAAATACACTTGTATGTTAATCAAACACTTGGTTTGATCCCATAGTTAGTTCGGTCCCAAACTTATACCATATACCAAGTGGATCACACAAGGTGTGTCTTATATATATAGGTTGATATCGAAAAGTTTGTGGTGTACTTGGTACCTGCGTCAATCACAATGACGGATAATTTCAAAGTCAATTAGACAAAGATTGGTTAGAGTTATCGCATCACATTGGTGTCTCATGTTTGAAAACTTTAAAGTTCCTCATGTGCCAAAAATCCCTAGTGATCATTCTCTACATCTTACAAATACTTGTGGAAGTTCTCCGAGAATTTCACTTCTTATAAATTTGAAGCATTTTGGTGTGCACATCGATTTTCTCAAAGTGGTTTGAAAGATAGAATATCGGCCTTTACGGTAATCTAATTAATAAACTTGCTTCTCTGGGGTAATTTTTTTAAAAGTTGGAGAGAAAATAAAATTGGGTTATTAAGAATAAAATTAGAAGGTTAAAGAAAAAAAGATTATTTCATCTTGAGGCTTGTCTCTTATAAGCGATATTATTCAAAAGAAAAACTACTTATTTCGGTTGAATGAATATATCATAATGGAGCAACTTATTGAACAAAGAATGAAACATGTTTGGTTGGAAGGCAGGGATTCAAGTTCAATACAGTTTTACCTTTCGGTGTAGCAAAGAAGTTAAGAAAAATCATATCTCTTATATACAAACAAGTAATCAAGAGTGGATAACTAATCCCCGGTGATATTCTTGAACAACTAGTTTTCTTTCTTAAGAACTCTATTTCAAGAAGATATACTATCCAGACTCAACAAACTCACAAGATTCTTTTCTCTTTAGATATAGAATCAAATAATTCAATATATGTTGTACCTACCAATGAAGACATTTTAAACGTAGTTAAGAAAATAAACTCACTTGCATCACGGGACCGGACGGATATCTGTAGTTTTCTACAAGAAGTCTTGGACTATAGTGGGTGAAGAAAGCTGCAAAGTTTATCCGGTAAATATTCTATACGGTGAAATTCCAAGTAAGTTAAACTATACTCATATTAATCTAATTTATAAAGTTAAATTCGATTACGGCTATGGAATTTAGGCCCATTATCATTTGCAATGTATTGTACAAGTTAGTGGATAAAATTCTTTCCATTAGACTTAGTCCTTTCATGAGTTTATTTATATCTTGGTCTCAGAAATGACTTTGTCGAGAAATAGACAAATTACAAACTATATTGTAATTGCAAAAGAATTATTTCATTCATGCATAAGTCTAGATCTAAACAAGATATTTTTGCTCTCAAATTGGATATGTCGAAGGCTTATGATCGCGTTTCTTGATCTTTCTTGAGTTTTATGGTTCATCAAATGGGTATCCATGATTATTCTGACAAGTTAATAATGAATTGTGTTACTTTTTCTACATTTTCAATTCTTTTGAATGAGGCACCATTTGGAAAAATGTTTTTAGTGGAGGGGGATCATGTCAAGGTTGTTCTTTATCACCCTCTTTATTCATCATTTACTCACATGGATTGTCTCTTCCTATGGAAAATTTTGAAGTACAAGTCTTTACGGTAGTTCTGAAATTAATAGTTTTGCACCAATAATTAGCCATTTAATATTCGTTTAATGACGTACTTTTATTTGGGAAAAGTCAAAAGCAAATGTTGAGCAGGCGAAGTGTATTTTAGAACCTTATTTTTTCCCTATTAGGTCGATTATAAACTACACTAAGTCTTCAATATATTTCGAGAAGGTTGCTCATTTTATAATAGATGGAATACTATTCAAAAGTTAGGAGTAAGGAAATGGAAATAAATGAAAAGTATTTGGGAACATATCTTTTGAAGTCGATTGCGGTGTTGATACATTTGTAACACTAATATCCAAGTTCAATACTAAGTTGGATGGTTGAAGGTCATTCTTTGTAAATCATTGACATAACAACTATATTGCAGCGTGTACTATCTATAATTCCTAATTACACAATGGGTACTTGTATACTTCCTAATGGCGTCTAACCAAATATCTCATATTCAAAGAGCTTTTTGGTGGAGGACATGCATGATATCAATACAAGAAAAACTCACTTCATCAAATGGGAAAAAAGTTTACATAGCAAAAGAGGATAGTGGCATAGGAATCGGGAATATGGAATTTGTATGTTCTTCTTTGGTGTCGAAAATGGTATATAGATTTGTAACTAACTCGGATCAACCAGGTGCATTCATACTGCGGCTAAATGTTGCCAGAATGTCTCTTTTGGAACTATCAGCGAAACCGGGGATTGAACACTTGGAAAAGATATGCTTTTACGAGAGATATCTTGATTAACAATTGACGTTGGTTCATTAGCTGCGGTAGTTCCATTCATGTTTGGAAAGATCCAAGGATACCTCACATTCGAGGATTTAAACCATCAAAGTTACTGCATTCCGGCATTAGGTTTCCATGGTTTTAGAACTCTTTATTCAAGGTGAGAAAATATGGAATGTCGAACTTCTTAGACAAATCTTCCCACTAGACCAAGTTGACGATAATTAACATCTATATTCGGCAAGATGATAAAGTTGAAGATAAATTGACACGGCTAAAAACTCCCTCTGGTAAATTTACTACCAAATCAATTACTAACTCTTGGCAGATTATATGGCTATGAATTCTTCGGTTTTGCTTTCCCACGGAAACAACTTTGGAAGAAAATGAAAAACTCAACCAAAGATCCATGTTTTCCTATGTAAGGTACTTCATGATGGTTTGGCGGTATATAATACCTTGAGAAGATTTAACAACCAGGTTCATAATATCTGTTCTCTATGTAATAGAGGTGAATGTTTTGCACCTTCTTTTCCATTTATCGGTTCTCAACAACGAGTGTATCGAGACAAGTCCTATATTGTTGAAATTCATAACTTAATGCAACCCATGCATATTATTCATATATAAATAGTTATCTTATCCAGATCGTGGGATAATCTTAAATCTGGGATCATGTATAATATGGAATATATGGAAAGCAAGAAATGATTTAATCTTTAATAACACCCAGTTGTCGGTTCAACAATGTATCCACAAACCTCTTCAAGATTTTAAAATGTTTGATCCGCATCATGCTTTGAACTACGTTTAAATATGATTTGTCAATCCAAACAATGTTGTTTTATGGGATTACCCTTCTCCTTTCTTCATCAAGATATGCAACTTTTAATAATGGGAGAGGTGTTGTAGCGGAGTCACAATGGATTCTTTTGGCAATCACATGGATAGTAGTGCTATCTCGCTTTAATACATTCTCTTCTACTCGGCAAAGGCAAAAGCATACAACTTTGGTATTACCCTAAAGATATTACAGGGAACACGAACGAAATACCATGATGTATTTGTTTAATAGTTCTATCGATCCGTGATTGCGTCAAAGACTTAAGTGAAATTAGTTTTCGTTGCTCATGACTTAGCTCAATGTGCAATTTCTAACTATATAAACAAATTACGGGTTCATAATGAAACCTCCTAATTGTATTATGCAATACCTCAACTTTAATGAGGTTTAATATAGTAAAGATCTTTTCCTTAAAAAAAAGAAAAAGAAAAAAAAATCTTACAAAATTAGTTATTAAATCTGGCATTTTTAGGGGTGACCCCTAAGGAACTAGGGCGACTTTTATTCCCATCCAAGGAAGATGGCTATGGGGTGTCTTAAAATAGAAATTGTCTATATTGTCCTCCACCTTCATACTAAATCTAAACCTATATCCTTTATTTTCATAATCATAACATTCCTCTTCCTCCTCCTCTTCTTCTTCTCCTTCTTTATTCTACCGATTGAAATTTATTTCCATCGTTTAAATTTTATTGAAACGAAATATCGTCGATCAAACTTTAGGATTGATTGTTTTTAAAATCAAAACCCAAAATTCATTAACCTTAAAATTGAAACTTAAAACATAAAAAAAAAAATCGAGTTAAACAAACAAAACGGATAAATGATAGTAGTTGTGATTCAAAATTAGGATTTGATTGCTTGAAATCAAAAAATTGATCGGAAAAATTTTCTAAGATTTACGATTGCGAAACATAATCGGTAGGTATAAAGTTGATTTTATCTACCGATTATGGTTGAAAAACTTCATTTTTTAAGAACATCAACCATAATCGGTAGGTAAAATAGATTGTTATCTACGGATTATTTTTGCGTCAAAAACTTCAATTTTACATGTGCTAAAATTTAAGCACACTCGGAGATAAATCCACCCGTGTCTACCGGGTGTGAAAATAGAAATTCAAAATTTCATTGGTTTTTTTGAAAATTTTGAATTTGAGGCTACTACCACAATCGGTAGATAATGAACATCACAAAACTATCGATTGTACAATCGGTAGATAATAAACAAGAAACTACGGTTGAAAATAGAAATTCAAAATTCCATTGGTTTTTGAAAATTTTGAATTTGGGGCTATTATCTGTCATTGAGATTATGAACATGTGGAAACTACCGATTATGTTTGTGTGGAGAATTTGAAAATTTAAGGATTTTAGAAAAATTTAATTTTGGAGCTACTTTGTAATCGGGAAGTTAAATGAACTTCATTTACTATCGATTATGTTAGTTCATTTCCTACCTATTGTAATCGGAAGTTAAATAAGCTTCATTTACTGCCGATTATGTTTGTGTAGAGAATTCGAAACTTTAAGGATTTTGGCACAATTCAATTTTGGGGCTACATTGTAATCGGAAGCCAATTAAATGTCATTTTCTACTGATTATAGATATATTTTGGCTCAGTAGTTTACAATCGGTAGATATGGTACTCCAATTAAATGTCATTTTCTGGGTTGTTCATGGCATTCAAACTTAAAAAAGAAAAAAACATCCTCTATATGACAAATTTCTCCATTGTAAATTTAACTACCGATTATAAAGGGGTAGAATCACCATTATGAATAACGGGAGATAAGGTTGGGTTGATTTTAGGTTTAGATGACCCTATTTTGTTTTATTGGGTAGCCTAATTTCTTGGTGAGGCCGCCCCAAAAATGCGAGTTAAAAATATCACCATAATCATTCAAACAAAACCTTATTCATATACATAAAAAAAAAAAAAAAAAACCTCCATACAGTGGTTGTTAAAAAAGGAAATCGTACAATAACTGTCAAAATGGAAATGACAATAGAATGGATCAGTAATGAAAGACATAAATATTGTATTCAACAGTAGCATCACCAGTTTTATAATGCAATTTCTTAGTCCGAGCTTCGACATAACCACGAGCAAACCGGAATAGCCGCTACCAACAATGGACATTTCTCTAACTTCAGTCAGCACTTTATTTCTTCCATAATACTTATGGTACTTCCATTGTACTTTCCAACCATGAAAGCAAAGTTCATATTCATCAGTGCAGCCACTTCGTTAACTCCAGCAGATGCATAAAATCCTTGAGCTCGTCCCATAAGTTTTGAACTCAATTCGGGTCCTTCTGTCAAGGGGTCATCAATCATTACAACAGCTCCAAACCCAGTTTTTGATTTGTTTGTTGAAGGTGCGCCTGCAACTCGAATTGATGTAGGATTGGAGCCAGAAACAATATCGTGCCAATATACACGAAAATGACTAAGTTTTCTTGTTTAAGTCCTAATTTTATTGGATTCAGAACTCTACCAAAAGTTTGTGATTTTCCATCCACTGCAACAATATTGCTGATGTAGAAGAAGACTACAAAGATGAAGAGAGTTCCAAGTGAGAGAGAGCTTTTGAAACTACTCTCAGCCATTGCGCGCCTTGACTAAATGAGAGCCTAGAGATTTAGTAATCCGGTGAAATGAAAGTGATGATAGGCCGCGCAAAAAAAATGAAAGTGATGATATAAAGATTTGGAAGGGCTTTGATGTTGTAAGTACACTTATTTATCTCCATTGCCACGTGCACTACCAGGATCCACGTGGACGACATTATTCAAGGGATGACACATAAGGGTATCCATGGCACTTAGGCAAGCGATGCCATCCGTCAAGACCAACGATCGGAAATAAAGGGGCACCCGAGATAGGTAGTCGAACACCAAGGATGGCCTTAACCCATCACGAGGTAAGACATGATCAACGGTCGAGATAATCCAATCGACACGGACATGACAAGAGGATCGACACCACTTGCCAGATCGGGACCGCTCCAACCACCCGCATTTAATGTATCTCAGAGAACACGTGTCGGACGACCAACGATGGGAACAAGGGCTGGTCAGCGTGATGAGTAGAGATATAGTCGAAGCCGCGGAGTGATATAGAGTCCATGACCATGCCCGCGGATAATATTCAAATCCGCGTATCATGCATGTAACACAAGAAGATAAGGCCCCAACGGCCATGACAATGGGACCCACCGAAGTTAGCTATAAATAGGTACACCCTCCACCGAGAGGGGGATAGAAAAGCAAGAAAGGAGAGAGAATAGGGAGAAGTAAGTGAGTTTTAGCTCATATGTTCGATGATCACAAGATCTTGTAATCATCTTTGTAATCATTTATTTTATAATGAATCCCCTTTATACCCGTGGATGTAGGCTGCAGTGCCGAACCACGTATATCATTGTCTCTTTCACCTTTGTACTATTAAGTTCATTTACATATCCATATTCCGGATCTCATCTGGATCCCTAAGAGGATAAGGAGATCATGACAAACTTGAGGGGTTTGGAATCTATGATTTATCTTCTACCTATGCTTATTCCGTGCTCCTCATAAATCAGTGCATGCATTCAACTTATGCAAAGATTGTTTGTGAACCAGTGTTCACAATTTGGCGCTAGAAACAGTGGGACTTTGTCCCTAAGAAAAGATTTATCTTTTCCTGTGAATTTATAGCCTCTCTCAAAAGTTTTATATAAACATAGCTCGGCTTGAACTTATTTTTCACGTATTCCTATTCTTTACGCTTTCAAACCACGTATCTAAGCCTTTTAACTAAGTCTTTAACTAACGTATCCGAGTCTTTTACGCTTTCAAACCACAGATCCGAGTCTTTTGCAATTTGGACTTTTTACAAACAACAACCCATAGACCTTATCCCGGCTTGATCCACACCCGTCTACATTTTTCGTATTTATTTGCCGAACTAACGCTTGAACTTACTCATTGCCACTAGAAATTGAGTCTATAAAATCAAGCTTGAACTAACAAGTAACCTGTGGACTTTTGCCACGGTTTACCCCTCTTTTTTCTGTGCAGAAAATATTACAATGGAAAGGAACAAAGATACCGGAAAGACAAAGGCACTTTCAAAAGAGACACCTAGGACTACGCCCGTAATGACGAGGAGTAAACAAAATGGCGCGGGATTCACAAAACAGGGGATAAGGTGCGTAATGGAGCGGAAAGCACGTTCCTTTGTGACGCGGGCACCATTGCAATGGAAGCAAAGAAGGCCGCGGCGGCAAAAGCTACTACACCTACGTATGAACCTCTCGAGATGATCGCTCCAAAATGACAATGCAACCTTAGGCCTAGTGAACCTCGAGAAGCGGTAGAGAGAATCAAGTGGTCCGTAACCCTCCTTACGGATGCCACAAAGCGCTGAACGCCGCATACCATCGCGCACAAGGTCCCACTTGGAATAACCGAGCCGGGTAGACGGCTAGTAGAGGAAATCAACACCGCAGCCCCGAGGAACAAGCTCAGATACGAGATGGGACGAATCAAGAATCGAACCACTCAAGGCAGATATTGGCGCAATTAGAAGAGCTAAAAGGAATCAGCAGACGTATGCGGACGCGGTGGCCCTATTAGCCCAAGAAAACCAGCAGCTAAGAGATAAGATCCTCCAAAGCGCGGGGCTAGAGAATCAAACATGACGAGGCTAATTTCACGCAGACAAAATAGAGACGGAGGATGATCCTCGAAAACATCCCAACCGTAGCCAATCAAAGAGGATTACACCAAAAGGATGCTCAGAACAATAGAAGGATGGACCCAGACTACCACCCAGAAACCTCCGACTACTATGACGAAGAGGAGGCCACGACAACACAACCTACAAGAAAACTCGAACATCCATTCAAATGAACATTGTTTGGCAATGGAGAACCTCCGCGCATGGAAATGCTAGCGGAAATCAATCAGATCAAGACCAGGCAAGGAGGCGGGAGACTCGAACAGGTCATGAAGGAGGCCAGCACTACCCCACTGGCACGACAGTTGGCTACGGCAACCATCCCGCAGAAATGTCCAGTCCCGACCTTTGAATGCTATGACGGGTCCACTGATCCCGCAGCCCCATCTAAGATATTATAACGGGGTAATGGCCGATGGGATCATGACGAAGCCGTACTATGCGATATTTCCGTCAAGCCCGAAAGGGTCGGCATTATCTTGGTTCGATAATCTCAAGCTGTGGTGCATCGATTCAGTATGACCACCTCATCGAAAAGTTCTTGGCCACCTACATGTATAACAAAGTTGTAAATACGGGATGGACAAGCTCTTCTCACTTGCAATTAAATACAAAGAATCCATTCGCGAATATACTGGATAGGTGGCACAAGATATGTCGAGGCCATAGGACAAGTAGATCCAAAGAGTCAAGATATCAATCGTTACAAATGGGGGCTCGATAGAATGAGCCCATTGTTTGTCGAAATCCACGGAACTTCTCCAACCACTGAGGGAGATTTGAGGATAATCATTGAAAAACATGCAAGGTTAGAAGAAATTCAAAGAGAGAACCCAAGAGCGCAAGCTCAACGACCACCTCTGACTAATTCCGCTGAACTACCAGATGTGCCCGATCAATATCAAAAGAATCTGAGAGACGACCACAAGAGAAGTGGCAGAAAATTCAAGACCGTGTCTACACAAAGCTCAACGGTAGCTACTCGCGCATTTTAAAGGAAATCAAGGATCGCGAAGACTTAGACCGCCCCCGGTCTAAGGGGAAACAACCACCAGCCTCAGCAGGATCCAAAGAATATTGTGATTTTCACTGCTTCTACGGGCACACAACCGAAAAATGCAAAAACCTCAAGATAGCATTGCAAAAACTGATAGACGCAGGGGATCTAAAGAAATATATTGAGAAGGTCAAGTGAGGATGTAACCAAACGCAGCAAATGTAGTCCAACTACCCGAGGGTAATCGCACATTGAACTCTATATCCCGCCCGTAAAGCAAAGAGCCAACCCTAACGGCACAAATAGGAAAACGACCGAGAAAGCAATTTGAAGACTACGTGAGCTTTACAATATAAATGGCGAGGAAGTAGAAGAGCACGAGGAGTGGATGAACGCACCCCGATTTTTGAAGTCGATGACATAGAGGACGCACATGGAAGATCACAATGACCCATTAATCCTCACATTGCCAATCGCAGATGCAACATAAGGAAAATCCTCATCGATGGAGGAAGCTCAGTAAATGTCTTGTTTTACGACACATTCAAACGCATGGAACTTAACGATGAGCAACTCCCCGACTTCATACTACACCATCTACGGGTTCAACGGCATCGGCCACGAAGCCTCCGGGGGACATTGTCTTACAAGTGAATGCAGGCCCCATGAAAGTCGACACACGCTTTAGGCGTGGTGAACACGCCTTCGCCTTACAATGCCATTATTGGACGAAGATGGGTCCACAAGCTCAAGGGAGTCGCAGCTACCTACCATCAATACCTTAGGTTCCCCACCCCCCTAGGAGTAATGGAGATAAAGGGTGATCAAGCTTCCGTAAAAGAATGCCACGCGATGCAAATACAACTCAACAACGAAGAAGATGAGAAACGGAGAGCCCGCAAGGCTCAGAGCAAGGCGATATCCAAGGACAAAGCCATCGACGAATATCTGGAGGAAATCTCGGGAAAAAGTTTGTCTAAAAGGAATTTCAGAGGAAACACTGAGGCCTCAACATCAAAGGTTAATCAAAGCGAAGAATCCGAGGCTACCAAATAGCAATTAAAGAGAATTCCCACCGGGGGAACCAAAGCCCACTTTCACATCCTTAGAGGCTGAAGGAGATCAACATAGGACGGAAAGGTAATCCAAGAAAGATCAAGATAGGAACTCTAATGGACTGGGAACGCGAAGCTTCGCTAATAACATCGCTAAAGGAATACGCGGACATCTTCGCATGGAAACTATCCGATATGCCAGAATAGACCCAAAGACGGACAAGATGAGCCGCGCATTAAACCCGGCACCCCCAAGCATTTGACAAAAGATACGAAAGGTGGCGACAGAGCATCACAAAGCAGTAGAAACAGAGCTACGAAAGCTATTAGAGGCCGGTTTTATAAAAGAAGTCAAATATCCCACGTGGATCTCCAACATGGTAATAGTACCGAAGAAAAATGGAGGGGTCGAACCGCATCGACTTCACCAACCCGAACAAAGCATGCCCAAAGGATAGTTATCCATTACCCAAAGATTGACCAGCTAGTCGACGCAGAGAAGGATACGAAGAGTTGTCATTCATGGACTCGGGATATTCCTGATACAACCAACTATTTTTGGCAGAAGAAGACCAAGAACATACAAAGATTTTACACACCCCATGGTCTTTATTGTTACGTAAGAATGCCTTTCGGGCTCCAAACGCGGAGCAACGTACCAAAGGATGGTCGATGCTATTTTCAAGCCATGGATCTACAGGACTTTAGAGGTTTACGTCGACGATATGCTCGTAAAAAGCGAGTAATAAGAAAGAGCCACCACCAGACCAAGGACATCTTCTGAGCCATGAGAAAGCACAACATGAAGGTAAACCCGAAAATGCACTTTTGGGTGACCTCAGAAAATTCCTTGGATATCCTGGGTGACAAAAAGGGGCATTGAGGTAGATCCCGCAAAAATCCGAGCCATACGTACATGCCCTCTCCAAGGAACCTCAAGGAGGTACAAAAGCTCAATGGGTCCCTAGCAGCCCTAGGAAGATTCATATCAAGATCCTCTGATAGGTGCAAACTTTTCTTCAACATACCGAAAAAGGGACTAAGTTTGAATGGACATGCATGCGAAGAAGCTTTTTTGGGCATTAAACAATACCTAGCGTAAATCCCCATCCTCCGTAAAAACCGACCCTCGAGGAGGTTTTGGCACTCTACATTGCAGCCACAGACGACGCAAGAAGCGCAGTGACTCGCCGTAACCCATACGAAGGAGGAGCAACCGATCTATTATGTCGCAAGACCCCGATTCATGGGAACGAAACTACACGAGAATTGAACAGTTAACCTACTGTCGTATGGTCTACTTTAAAACTAAGGACGTATTTTTTAACGCATGATATACGTATCCCATGTCTGGGCACCCTTAGAGACCATCCTCAAAGGAGCGGGAAAGGTAGGACGAATAGCAAAATGGAGCACATACTCGACCAATTCAACATCCACTATGAGCTCCAACACTCCTTAAATCGCAGTATTAGCAAGACTTTCTATGCACCGCCTCGGACAACGAAGAAGAAGTACGCATACAAGGATGGAAGGCTATGGTGCGCCCTGCAAAATAGAAAAAATAGAGCCAAATAATATCCTTGAGCCAAGAAACCCACGGCAATGGGAAGTCTTCGTTGATGGCTCCAAAAATAGAGAGGGCGCGGAATAGGCATCGTCATCACCACACCCACGGGGGACAGATCGTGCACGCATTCGATTGGAATTCAAGGCCATACCAATAACATCGTCGAATATGAAGGGGTAATCCACGCTCTCCGCTTGATAATTGAATTAGGGATACAAGAAGTGCGGGTGACAAGTGACTCACAACCGATCATACGGCAAATAGGCTACGAATACAATGTGTACGATTTAAACACTAATGGCATACATGGCTCTAGTGCAAACATTAGCCTCCCAAGTACCAAAAATCGGCTTCCGACATCTCGCGCAGAAAGGAACTTAGACATGCGGATGCTCTGGGCATATATATCATCCATGCTCAAAAACGAAGATGTCAAAGCAATCAAGGTAACAAGAGTGTACGAACCATCCATCAAACTCCCAGAAACATGCACGGCTAACCAACGCAAACTCCGAGGAGAAAGACATCACCGACGAGGATGTCGGAGAATACATATTCGACCATTTAACGAGGATATTACACTAGAAGTTTTGAGGAAGACGACGATTATAGTCGTGGGAGGCAGATCGAGATCGAAATACACTCTTTCCTTAAAACGGAAACTCCCCAGACACCAAACAAAGCTAGGAAGGTGCACAAGAGCAGGATGTACGAACTAAGAGACCAAGCCTTATACCGAAAATCATTCCTGACCACTTCGTCGCCGCCTATCCCTCGGCTGAGGGGCATGTCGTTTAAAAAGATATACACAGAGGGAGATGCAGCAGGAATCACAAAGGAATGAGATCCCTAGCGGATAAGGCCAAGACGCAGGCTACATCGGGCCAACCATGATCGAGATGCAAAGAAGAATGGCGAAGAGATGCTAAGAATGTCAAAGATTTGGTAAAAGAATCCACGCCCCGCCACAAAGCTGAACTCGGTCGATAGTCCTTGGCCCTTCGGGAAATGGGGTATCGACATAGTAGGCCCACTCGTATCAGGGACGGGGAAAAGAAGATTCCTAATAGTGGCAACGGATTACTTCAGCAAATGGGTAGAAGCAAAGGCACCGGCCTGCACTGGATTCGGACGCCTTCACTTTTATTTTTCAAAACATCATCTGGCAGTTTGGCATCCCCGCAGATAGATAGTCTCCACAACGGTAAATGTGCCTACAAGGAAAGAATATCGACTTGCTGTTCGACACCTTCAAAATTCGAAAACAAATCCACACCCATATACCCACAAAGCAACGGACAAGGTATTACAAACAAAACTTTGGCACTCATTCTTAAAAACAGCTTAGATGAGTACAAAGGACGATGGTGTGAACAAATGATAACGTTCTATGGGCATAGGACGACTAGAAGATCACCACACGGAGAATCCCCATTCCTACTCACCTACGGAGTGAAGCAGGTCATCCTCATGGGAAATTCTTCTTCCAACTACAAAGATTTAAGCCCGGGAAAAGAACCTCACCACGGACATGATGTTGGAAAGGCTCGACGACCTCGAAGAAAGAAGAGAAGCAAAGACCGCAAAGAATGGAAAATTACCAACGCAGGCCAGAGAATATAACAAGAAAGTGAAATTTAGGAATTTTGTAGAAGGGCAAGATGTGTTGAGGACCATTCCCCAATACCAGCCGAGAAAAGAAGTGGGGAAAATTAGCACCGACTTGGGGAGGACCCTACATAATACATGACATCGCAGGAAATGGCTCTTACTATCTGCGTAATATGAAAGGGGAAATCCTCATGCATCCGTGGAATGCCAAATACCTCAAGCCATACTACCCATGATCAATCACTTGCATGCGCATTTCGTAAGAAGAAAATGGACTCGCTAATCCATATGTTTCTATCTCTGACAAAGGAGTAACGCACCTTACCCTTTCAATCAATCCAAGTTTTCATTTTTTCAAATATCATATCCCATTCATTACCCACGCACATTTCAATTTATTCAAAACCCACAACCTATATACAAACACATCATATGAACCACATGTATATACTACTTACACAATGTACATTGAAACCATGCCACATCATAATAAAATATCGATGCAATTGTTACCCCGTGGATGTAGGCCTTAGCTGTCAACCACGTAAATCGTTGTACAATTACTATTATTAGGAATTGACGTTATGCGTAGAAAGAGGGATATCCCGCACAAAGCATGGATCATACCCAATACAACATACCGGCAATATCCTGCAAAACACACACACGCAATATATCGGAGCATACACATGCAATCTCTCGTAACTCTCTCGTAAATGTCTATAAGTGTATGACTGTGAGGCGACTTCTTACAGAATGAGATATCCGTGCAATATTACAAGCCGCGAACTTAATGGAGTACATCCTTAAACGCGGCCAGACCCCACCGGCCCAGCTGACCCCCGGCCAAGGAGTCACTGGACGGGGTGCAAGGTCACAAGACGATTCCTCGGGATACCAACCTACGGAGTTGCACGAACAATACACTTTATCAAACTCAAAGATTGACATCCGCGGGTTACAATAACTACTAATCTTCCATTATAGTTAAAAGATGATAGACATAAATTCAACAAAATTCAAAATCAGATTTTACCACCAAAGTTTGATCTAATACATGCAGTTGATTACAAGCCCAGCAGGCAAAGTAACAAAAATGCCAAAAAAGGATAAGCAACCGAGATCAATCCCTAGCATACTAACTACGCCTCACCGAGTAGGAGTGTTATCCCAGTTTATCCTTCGAGATGAAGGAACGCTACCACCCGAGGAGGCCCAAGAACTTGATGGGAGCGCGGCACTGGACGCCGAGTATATTCTTGGTTAACCCATGATTCTTCTTAAGGTCCAGCCCAATCTCACCAAGAATCTTATTAATCTCTTCGGCCCAGGTTGTTTGCGGGCCATTAGACCTATGGCTACGCTCCTCATCTCGGCGATTTAAGGAAGTACAAAGTCGGTCTATCCTTTGATTAGCTTGCTTCGGCGCTGGGCCCCGAGACGAGGCGCACCGCGATGGTAGCTAACTTGACCCTCCCGTTGAACTACCTTAGCCTCGAGCTGCAACCTTTCCATCCGCGCTTTAAGCCGTACTTGGAGCTCGCGAACAATAAAAGGAAGACAAATGAGTTATGACACATACAATTCAAAGCACACTCGATTACGAAGACGAATACCTTCACAATGATCAACCGCGGAATCCCTCGCTCGCAGCGTAATCATATTCATTTGATAACTTATCATAATCTACCTGAAGACGATTTATGGGCATACCGACTTGCACTCAGTCATTTCAAGATCGAGCTCCGAATGACGATATCGATTAACCTCATCATTCTTCAATTCCAATCCCTTTGTTGAGACGATACATTGTCGCCTCTAAGTCTCTCTCACGCTCTACCCGACGAGCCACATCGGCCGAGACGCGGACAGAGCACTCACCGAGAGCACTACATTCGCGCCTAGCATCATCTCTCTTTGGCTAAACGTTGCATATAAGTCCGCACATCCGGGATGCGAAGACCGCGCTTGCCGTAACTCGCCTTCCCGTAACATCAAGTCTAATCTCTAAGGAGGAAATCTGCTGCGGGCTTGCTAAGATTGTCCGCGTCCATAAAAAGGGCCCCTTAAATGAGATGGCGATCATGGTTATTTCGATTTTGCAAATCTACCAAGCAATACTTTTTCTTACGCCATTCTTCGGCCATCGCGTTATGAATATCCGCGCGGGCATTCCATTTAACCGACTCACTTTTGAGTTTCTCAACTAACTCAACAATGCGCCCCTTTGACGAGTCCTCTCACTCCGAAGCCACAACATCTGGGGACTCCACCCACCGAAGATAGACAATGAGGAGGGAAGAAAGAGAAAACTTAATAAATAAGGAGCAGAAACTACCAAAGAAGAGGGAGCGCAGACCAAAATGGATGAGAATTTTCTTCAAGAATACCTAACTTGGCCTTAACCAGAGCCAACTGTAACGCAGCCGAGCCTCCTCCGTGCCCCGTCCTCCTTACGTTTAAGCAAATTCTTTAGCTCGGGTTATTTCTTCATCCTTAGCGGATATCAAGCCTCGACACTTGACAGCGTCTCCTCACAATGTCGAAGCTTCCCCTCTAGCCAGAGATTTGGCCCTAAAGAGGTAGAAAGTTGGTGATTACAATACTCACTTCTCATCATCTATCGAAAATGAGGGAAGTTAGCTCACATCATATTCGAACGAAATCGGGGGTAAAAAGAACAAGACAAACCTCCAATAATCATTGGGGTAATCAGATTGATACCCATCGGCAATAGCCATCATGTCGGCAACGGTAGAGGGAGGATCCACGACAAGATCAAACCCGTCGGCTACGAGATTTTACCCCATCCTCGATCTACCGCCTCCCGGGGGTCAACTCCATGTACCTCCGAGTAAAAGCATCCGAACTCTTTTCCCCCTCAATCACTTGGGCGGGATGAGGAACTACCAAAGAAGTTTTTCTTTCGCAGCCACGCCAAAACAAAGATCATCGCCATCCGCAGCTAAGGATCGCGAGAAATCATCTGGTGGGGAGTCCGAGGTATTCCCACCATAAAAGCACCAACATCACCTTGCACCAAGGCCCCACCAACAGTGGAGGAGGTAGAGACAAGAAACCCTGAGGGCACTACCAAAACCCCAAAGATCGACCCGCCGGATGGGCCACCAACGCAGCCTATCCTCGAGAACACTCCAATCATCACCATTTGGAAGCGGAGAGTGAAGTCCAAACAAGCCCCATAACCGTGGACATGTCAAATGACCGCTCCCGAGACAAAACCTTACCAAACGAGAACTCATAACAACCACCCCCATCCTTGTCACCACTACTAAGAACAAGTCCCTTACCTTTATCTATAACATTCACACCGGATCGAGTAACATGAGTTCCACCACCACCAATAGACAAATTCCCACCACCTTTAACCCCACCAAAGGTGGCGGTGGCCGGCCGCTTGACCATCCCCAACATCGGGTCACCTTGACCACCCCCAACAGTCGAGTCACCTTGGCCACCACCAGCTGGCCTTGAATCATCCTGACCAACCCCACCGTCGGGTCACCTTGGCCACCACCAAAAAATGGTCGAATCACCTTGACCAATCCCAATGGTGGAGTCACCTTGGCCACCACCAAAGGGGCGGATCACCTTGGCCGCCACCGGTGGCTGGATCACCCCGATCACCACCAATAGCTGGATCACCCCGACTACCACCGTAGCCGGATCATCACCTCCACCGTCAACCGCCCGATCACCATCACCTTCTTGAACAAAGTGAGAAGTCTCACCCGCTTCTTCCTTATCGGAAGAGTCCTCATCGCCACACAGAGGGACTATTTACATCCTCGAAATGAGAAGAACCCTCGGTGGGAGAATTCCGATGATTGCTTGGGATTAATCTTCTTACCCTTACACACCTATAACACGTAATGATAAAAGAACCATTAGCATCACCTTTTCTTGGCATAATCAACATTATGTAAGAAAACGTAGGGGCATACATACGAAGATATCAAATGACGCACCTTAACAACGCGTATTCCATGAGGAAGATTGGCATCGTGGACATCTTCGTCATCATCAACATCACGGTTATAAGCAAAATCCATGCCGGCAAAACTCATCCGCCAGGGGCAGTAATGAGCGAAACGAGCGGGAGAAGCCTCGCGAGGAAGACTGTCAACGGTAGGCTGCCAACCACGGGGACCAGGGACCCAACCATAGGCCCACGGGCCAACGACTTCAAGAACAGTGGCAGCACCACCGTAGTCATGATCACGCTTGATTCTCTCCTCGCGGGTATAGGAAGACCTTCTGCACTGTGAATCCTTGCCATCTTGGAATCACTCACCTCGCTTAAAAGGCGAACTTCCCCTTAACAAGTAACGCCCAGTAGACTCACGGACCACGGCCATTACGAGTATTCCTCATAACATAATCTCCAGGATTTGTTGAAATTCTCAGGAGTATACCACCCCTTCTCCTTTGCCAGTCTAGGGGCATAGCAAGTCATCATCGTTTTCCCCTTACTACGAAGGTAACATTCACGAAGATGGCGAAGATAATTTCCTGTCAACTGTTGCACCCCGCGATTATAACTTTTCTTGGCGCATCGCGGCTAGACAGACCCGATAGTAGAAATCATCACCAGCTTTATACAAGGGTAACATCAAACCAGCCTTCAAGGCACCCACAAGTCGTCAACAAATGAAAGGCATCGTACTTATAATTAGTAACCATCTCATGTTATGTCTCGGTCACGCATAAAACGAACTTGAAAATGTCAAGACCATGCTTCACCTCAAGGCCTCGAGATCGATGTGTCGAAAGGTAAACTTCTTATTACCCTGAGAGATAAAGGACGGAAAGTAACTACAGAGTCATCCTCGAAACCTTCTTCCGCAAAGATGTCCGTAGAGCCCGCAGCCTTCTTTTAGGGAACTAAGTCTCCCGAAGATCCTATCTCCGTAGCCTTTCTCTTCAAGCAGGAGTTTTAGTCATCTTACTTGATCCGTGCACTGACAGGTGAGTCCGTTGGAGGCCGAGTGTGAGGGGCTGCACATCCAAAGGTTCATTACGAGGGTTCTAATGATTCTTAGGAGACTCCCCCTAGAACGAGTCAGCCGCATACCTAGATCCGTGGGAGAATCACCCCTTCTAAGTGAAGGTCTCGACCGGAGGATGAGGATGATCGTCCATCCCTAAGATTACCCCGAATAGGTGGGGGAAAAGCTCCACCCTCGCACTTGGATCACTCCTCGGGAGATCGATGAGGACTTGACGGGAGGAGTCTCGATAAGGGACCCGCGGATGCTCGGACATGTCCGCGGGCACAAACACGAATAGGAACTCAAATCGAAGCAAGAGAAGATCAAAAATTGAGAAAATCTCAAGAAACAAGAAAGTGCAAAAGAAAAAAACCTAAATTTCATCTAACAGCTTAACTAAACCCTCGAGATCATTATCCGAACTCAAAAGAAGAACTAAAATCTAAGCATGACCAATGGAGCACCCAACTGGCAAAGCCGAATCTCAAAACCCAGTGGTACATTTAAATTTAAAACTCATCACAAATCACCACCAAGAAATCAGAAACTCGACAAGTTCAAGCAAGGTGATTGAACAGAATAAAAGGTCATACCTGAATCACGAAGAATCAATCAATAGCAGTGACGAAGAAGAAGCAGCAAGCAACAACCACAAAGAAGAACGGCCCACGACAACCACAAGAATAAGAGTGCAAAGCAGCCCAGTAGAAGAAGCGATGGCGTCAGAGGAAGTAAAGAAGATGAAGACAAGAACAAAGAATAAAACAGAGAATGTGAATTAAAGTCACATTCTCTCACTTTTTATAGAACCAGAAGAAACCGTCCACTACCCAAAGGACAGTTATGGCCGGATGTGGGAAACGTGCACAATAAATGTAACACCTTTTAGGAGAAGTTAATGAGGGAGATAAAAACGTACCACACACGGTTCTTCTTCCAATGAAGCCAAACGCTAAAGAGCAAGAAGAAGGGCAAATTGTAAGTACACTTATTTATCTCCATTGCCACGTGCACTACCGTGGATCCACGTGACGACATTATTCAAGGGATGACATAAGGGTATCCATGGCACTTAGGCGGCAGTGCCATCCGTCAAGACCAACGATCGTAAATAAAGGGGCACCCGAGATAGTAGTCCCGCGTAACACCAAGGGATGGCCTTAACCCATCACGAGGTAAGACATGATCAACGGTGAGATAATCCAACCGACATGGACATGACAAGAGGACTCGACACCACTTGCCGTAGATTCGGGACCGCTCCAACCACCCGCATTTAATGTATCTCGTAGAACACGTGTCGGACGACCAACGATGGGAACAAGGGGTCCGGTTAGCGTGATGAGCAGAGGAGATATAGTCGAGCCGCGGAGTGATACAGGTTCAGCGGACCATGCCCGCCCGGGATAATATTCAAATCCGCGTATCATGCTGAGAACACAAGTGAAGATAAGGCCCCAACAGCTCAATGACAACTGGGACCCACCGAAGTTAGCTATAATATGTACACCCTCCACCGGGAGGGGGGAAAAAAGAAAGGAGAGAGAATAGGGAGAAGTAAGTGAGTTTTAGCTACCATATGTTCGATGATCACAAGATCTGTGATCATCTTTGTAATCATTTATTTTATAATGAATCCCCTTATACCCGTGGATGTAGGCTCTAGTGCTTACAACCACGATATCATTGTCTCTTTCACCTTTTGCACTATTAAGTTCATTTACATATCCATATTCCAGATGCATGGATCCCCTAAGAGGATAAGGAGATCATGACAAACTTGAGGGGTTTGGAATCTATGATTTATCTTCTACCTATGCTTATTCCGTGCTCTCATACATCAGTGCATGCATTCAACTTA
>JAJJWW010015563.1:0-124080 GCA_023531295.1 Papaver armeniacum
CGGATAAGTAATATAAATTACGCAATGGATGACGACAGCCTGAACACGAGAAAGATGTGAAGACCTAGCGAGATTTAGAAGTGTTGCGAGATTTAACATTTGTACACTCGCGAGAATGTCGCAAGTCAGATCCGAAAATAAAGGACAGCTTAGCTGTCATCCACTATGTAATGTCCTATATAAAGAACCAAACAGTCTTAGGAGAGTAGAGATCTTTTTCGAGTGTTGGGCAAGTTATTAAGAGAGAGAAAGTTTAGAGCGGTTGTAAATTCTTTAGCTTATTTCATTTCCATCTTGTAACATTTGTGGGTTTCAATCAATAAAGACTATAATTGTTCATCTTAAAATGACTTGATTGTGTGAATTCTTATGAGGGGTGTAGTATGGGATAACCTGCTACTACATATGGCGCTAGAAACAGGGAGCTGATTGAAGATTGATATTGTGATTTGAAAGATGGAGTAATCGGGAAGGAATTTCATATAATTTTCAACAATTCATTAAGATTGAAAAATGGCTAGAAGAAGACATGCATCAAAACAACCAACAACTGTTAGAAGGAGTAGGAGACTTGCTGGAGAAAGGAGAGACGAGATGGGGGAATCTTCAAGAATGAATACAAGGAACAACAGAGAAAATCAAATTCAACCGCCAATTCAAAGTACACCACCAATACAAAATAGAGCCGTGGATTATGACAGAGTGAGTGTACATACTTGGCGGTCAGATTCTGTAGATGAAATGGGAGAAGAGCAACAATAGGAGGCAATGTACGGGAGGAGAGAGACCAAGAAGTAATTGGAGGAATAATTCACGAAAATGAAGAGATTGCAACATTAGAGGCATTGAGGCAAACAATACATGAAGAAAGGCGGTTAGAAGCAGAAGAACGTGCGAATTTGACAAGGCAAAATCATGAATTGAGGATGGAAAATATGATATTACAAAATAGAAGGTCAAGAAGCACTACAAGATCAAGTTCAAGATCGATTAGAGAAGAAATAAGACAAAATTTGCCTATAGCAAATGCTAATGAAGAAACTCGAGAGGGAATACAAAATCCGGGCGAAGAACGTCGCGAAGGAAGAGAAATATTAGAAGATCGTTATATTCAACGTCTTTGAAATTCTTCAAAACGAAAGCGAGAATGATAGAATTCGGGAAAATAGACACCGTCGGGCGAAATAATCAAGATGGCGAAGAAAATCGGGAAGAAGGAAGGAGAATATTACATGGGAGAGAAATACAAAGAAATGAACGAGTAATTGAAGATGAAATTGAAAGACACTATCTTGAACAAACACATTTAGCTCGCGAGAGAGAAAGACTAAGAGCGAAGTGGAAGAACAAGAGCTACAAGAGGCAATTGACGGAATAACCATGATAATCGAGAAAGGAGGCGTGAGCGAAATCGCAATAATGTTAATATCAATGAAGAATATGACAGAGTACAAAGGAG
Organism: Papaver armeniacum; assembly: GCA_023531295.1. NCBI lineage: Eukaryota > Viridiplantae > Streptophyta > Magnoliopsida > Ranunculales > Papaveraceae > Papaver > Papaver armeniacum. Next base: position 1,460 of record JAJJWW010015563.1, read on the forward strand.
GCTGAAAGGCGGCAAAGAGGAGAAAATGAGAGATATAACGGTGTGCGAATTAATGAAAGAAGTGAAAGAGAAGATCGCGAGATAAAGACGAGAGGAAAGTGATGAACAAGAAAGTCAAAACAGAGATGAACGCAGGAGAAGAGAGGCGGAGTTGAAAAGACCAATGGATCCAAATTCGGTATAAATGAACAAATTTTGAGAGAGTTAGCGGAAATGAGAGGAATGATAAATAATAAAAGAGAAGGAGGTAAGAGACAATTGGATGAAGCCATAGAGGAAGGCTGCGAAAACTCCATTCACACAAGAAGTACAATTAGGAGGAATACCCCAAAATGCAATTTACTGCGTTAACCAGCATTTTTGATGGAACAACTTGTGCGATCCAACACATCAAAGCTTATGTGAGATGTATGCTACAATGGGAGAACCATGATGCAATATTATGCAAGTATTTCGCATCAAGTTTAACAGGAGAGGCGTTAAAATGGTTTGAAGGTTTTCCAAAGAATACTATAACATCTTTCAACCACTTACAAGCTATATTTTTAGGGGCATATATAAGTAACAATTCCTCGCGACCTGGCATCGAAGATGTATTTGGGTTGAAGCAAAGAGTTGGCGAAAGTTTGAAGCATCTAACTGTGAGGTGGAAGACAATGTGTAGTGATATGGCTGGTCGTGTGGATGAAAGATATCTCATTCTGTCATTCATCAATGCCATGTTCGCAACCAACCTGCTATACATTCAAATTTTTCAGAATCAAGAATACAATCACAATGACTGAGTTGCGGGAACTTCAGGAGGAATATATTGCTCTTAAGGAAAAGCAAAATGAGATGGAATCATACCCCATTGCGAACACAAGTTCAAGAGAAGCAAATGCAAGCTTGTTACCCAAGTTAATAAATACAGTGGCGAGCACCTAGCAAGGGAAACAAGAGAGGATAATGGGAGATAGTCAGCAAAAGCTAGTAGCTATGGGGAGTCGTGATCAAGAAGAATTCGAGAGAGAGAGAAACTTCTATAGCCGTGGTGGAAATAACAAAATCCAAAGAATTGATCAGCCGCAAGAAACTTATGGAGGTCATCATCCTCAAGGAACTTATGGAGGCCAGAGGCAAAACTATCACAGAGGACAACGAAGTCATAAGATAATATGGGAAGAAATCAAAATGCCACCTTTGAATGCTAGTGTGGAGAAGATATGGGAAGCTATAATCCTAATGGAAAACATACCCGCACCATGGAACATGGGGAGTGAACCACCTCCAAGCTACAGAAGTAATGAATTTTGCTCTTATCATCATTTCCTTGGACACACAACAAATAACTGCAGAAATATAAAGAGAATCATTCTCAGGATGATAGATCAGGGAAAATTAAATCACTTTCTAGTAGGACAAACGCAAACTCAAGCATTACCACCTCCTCCAGATCATTCTCAACATCAGATATTCTCAGCACCAGATATTCACAAGCCAAACACAGCAAAAGAAAGAGAAACATTTGTGATTGAAGTTGGAGCAAAGGCAAAGAATCTGTTTCGTAACTCTATCGTACACTCATACAAGACGATTGAAGATTTTCACGATAACACTCTCGTGAGTTTTCGCAAGAGATGCCCGATGATAGAGAAATAATGAACATTGCGAAGACATCGCCACTGGAAGAATGGCAAAAGCAGACTATCTCTTTTATTGGAGAAGAAGTACCTGAGGGGGGACAAATGCACGACAAACCATTGGTGGTAAGATTGGAGATTAACCCAAAACCTAGCGAGGATGAAGATGATGAAGCCGAGAATTCATGGGCAATCAACAGAATTTTGATCGATACTGGAAGTTCCGTGAATATTCTTTTTTATCATACTTATAAAACTATGGGAGGAAAGATGAAGATCTAATACCTTCAACATACAAAATCTATGGTTTTAACGGTACTGCAAATAAGCCAAAAGGAGAAGTTCATATGCGAATTCCACTGAAAGGATTATCTTCTGAAATTTTATTCTGTGTAGTTGATGTGGAATCACCATACAATGCACTGATTGGATGACCTTGGTTACATGAGATTTTAGGTGTGGCATCGACTTTCCATCAATGTATCAAGTTCCCTCATCCCACTGGTGTTGGCATCATAAAGTGAGATTGGGTTGAAAGAAAGAAGTGTTATGAAATTGATATAGAATCTTGCGAAGAAACAGCCGCGAAGAAGAAGAATCGGAAACACAACATCAAACAAAAACAAAAAGGTGAAAGATTGATGGTAGATGTAATAGAACAGAGAGAGGAGGAAATGCTGCGAAACCAATATACGATGAAGATAAGAAGTGGCGAAGGCTTCGCAACAGACAAGAAAATGACAGGAAAATTCAAAGATGCAGAGGCAGAAAGTAGCAGAAATAAGAGACTTAAAGAATGAATGTACTTATTGATTGCCGAAGAAGAAATTGGGAGGTGAAATAAAAATATATGATGGGGTTCATCTTAAAAAAAAAAAAAAAAATTATTATGAAAAATCTTTCTTATGAATAGCAGAGATGAGGTCGTGAAAGGAAGTTGATATGCAGAAGAAGAGAATATATTTTATGAAATATAAAGATGCGATTGCGAAATTACAAAAGAATTTATATGCATAAGAATCAACAAATTAATCAGACAGAGGCGAACCAACTATGGCGTACACCCTAGTTCGCGAAATCAAAATTTCGCAAGAGGCAAATGTAAGACCTAAAGTGCGTCATAGAATGGGGTACCTATTGCATGGCTCAGGGAAAAGGTTACACCGCCCCTGGAACCTGGGTCATGGAAAATTGGGGTCAATAAAGCCCATCCAGGGGACATACCTTGGATTTTCAATCTAAGCTTATGACTTAGATTGGACGACCGAGGGTCTCTTCTAAGGAGTCAACATTTGACCAAGGCGCCGAGGTACACGGTTGAGCCAAGAGTGCCTAGGGAATTTGAAGTGTCTCGGCCATTCTTGGCAAGTCTTGGCATATCTTTCGGCCAAGAAAACTCCACTTATGGTGAAGTCTCGTAACCATAAGCCCTACGAGCAAAAGGGATAAGAGGCTGCGAAAACAAGCGGTTGTTGTTAAGACCAGGATGGGGGAGCTAGCCTTGTATGGAAGAAGTACGCCTCCTTGAAGGGTCAACCAGGGAGATGATAAGGGCGGCACCCTCCATTAGGGAGCTGATAAGTGTCTTAAGACGCAAATGTCATGAGGCTTTATTTTTGCAAGAAAATTTAGGCTTTTCATATTTGTGGGACAATCCTGAAGAGGCAACAATACAAAAGACAAAGATAAGACGAGATCAATGGGTCAGTACATGAAAATGTAAGGACGTCCTGCGATTTCGTCGCAAGACGGCAATGTCATGGGGATTTATATTCGCAAGAATTTTTAGGCCTGTCATATTGTCGCAACAAAAATATCCTGCATATGCAACAATATTAAAGAAATGATAAGGCAAGATCAATGGGTTATTACATGAAAGTGTAAAGACGTCCTGCGATTTTGTCGCAATGACAAGGGGTGGCACAGTAAGACCTTTAACTAGGAAGGCAAAATAAGACCACGTAAGAGAAAAAGAAAAAGGAAATCTTGGAAGAAACCAAGATTTCCTTACTTGCAAAAGTTCAACAGCAACAGCTGCGAGATTGAGGCATGAACACATATCACTATTCAAAAGTAACTTGCTTAATCTCTCATTTGAATGCAAATAACAGAGGCAAGTATGGGAATGTATAGAATAAAAACATGTTATTTGTCTTCATATGATAGATTTACGCGCTCATGAATTAAAGGTTGATAATATATTGATTAACTGTATTGCAAAAAAAAAATTTGTTCTTTTAACATGTGCAGAAAGGAACAACAAAGGTAGAGCTAGTATCTGAAGATCCAAGAAACTCGCAGCAAAAGATTACAAAAATAGAAGATTAAAAGAATGAATATACAGATACTACAAAAAGAGAAACAAGAAAACAGAACTATTTCTTGTTTGATTCGTCTTCTTCATTTTCTTCATCTCCATCAGATCCTTCTATTTCTTCATCTTTATCAGATTCCTCTTTTTTCGCTAGCATCATCGTCGGAGATATCCAAAGAAGGCACATTCTCAGGGATTTCATCAAGGAGGCAAGGGTATGAAGAATGGGGAATGATGTTGTCGTCACAGACCATCTTAATAGTCTGATTGCGAAAAAGAATAGCATCATTCTTGAAATTCGTAACAGTAATTTGTAGTTGCTTCTTCAATTTAGAATATTTGTCATCTCGAGAAGAAAAGTCCTTTATGTTTGCTCCTTCTCAGATTCAAGTTCTTCAATTCTTTTGTGAAATCTCTCTTCAGCCTCTGCGAACATATGACAATGAATTAGCAACTTAATGACAACTTCATAAAAAAAACAGTTAAATAAAGAAGAACAATCAACAACCTTGTTTGTCAGAAATCATATCCCTAATCAAGGCCGTATGCTCAGCTTGAAGACTAACGTTAACACCTAAATTATTTCTGGCGTCATCTAGAACTTTCGCAGCCCAAGCGAATTCATCGTCATTGTTTATGAGAAGAAGGGAGCGAATTTGATTCTCTCTTTCGCTAAGTATAGAATTTTTGCGGATGGATTCATCCCGTTCAATTTGAACCTCAAGAAGAGTCTTTTGGAATTTCGCTAATGCTTGAGCACCTTGTTTAGTGATGCGATCTTTGTCATCTATGAGATCACTGATTTTCTTCCTTAAAGTATTAATTTTCTCTTTAGAACTAAGATACAAACGTTTATATTGTTTGGCTAAGCCTAAACTAGATCTATGATCAATTTCTAAGAGGCGAAATTTGGATTGAAGTTCGTTTAGAGGAAGAGATTTAATCTTGTTTTTTGAAAAACTATTCAAAGAATCGTTGAGGTGAGCAAGGAGGGCATTGTTATCCATAGGATCGGGGAATGAGTGAAGAAGAATGGCTTCATCAGAAAGGTTATAAACGTCTGCGAAAATGGTAAGTCAGATAAGGGAAGATAATGAGAGAACAAGACAAAGGTAAAGAGAAAAGTCTCATACCATAAAGTTGCTGGTTGGCGCTTTGAAGACTAGATATCTTATTCTTATGAGTGGAAGAATCAACTTCTAGTTGCTTGGTCTTCTCGCAAAGAGTAGCAACTTCAGTTTCAAATTCTTCATTTCTCTTGCGAAGAGCAACAGCTTCAGTTTCCAATTCTTCATTCTTCTTGCGAAGTTGAAAGTTCTTCTTTTCAAGAATTCTGCGCCTTTTCTCAAGATCTGAGGCAACAGCGAAGGAAGCTCTCCCGGACTATAAAAGAAAGTAAAGAAATTATCAAGATATAACTTAAAATCGAAATTATGAAGAAATAATAGAACAAAGACATACCAAGACACCAAGCGAATTTAAAAAGCTAGGAGTCACTGATCTGGAGACCCCATGAAGATAATCATCACCCTTTAGTAAAGGAGCATCACATATACTCGCTAGAGCTTTGCACGTGTTAGAGAGATGATCATCTCCAATTCCTTGCATAGAGTCAGAGAAGATGCTAGACAATTGTGCCATAGAAGATTCAGTTGGAGAATTCTCCTTTGCGAGAAAAGTATCAATATCATCATTATCTTCATCAGAGCTTTCGCTGGATTGAGGATTTGAAGGAGAAGGGGAATGAATCTTTCGCTTCTTTGAAGGTGGGGCAGTAGACTTTTCCCTGCGAAGAGAACCTTTACTCTTGCTTTTGGTCTTCGCAACCCTAGAACTTTCTTCTTCTTCAATAACTTCAGCACCAACCTTCGCACACGAATGAAGATAAGAAACAGAGGCAATAATATTGTTAAAAATAATAAAGAAAAGTATTTCTTACTTCATCCGTGATCGAACGAAGTGCTGCTAGGGTACTTGCCTTAGCATTTCTTTTGTAGCTCTTTCTCAACTTGATAATCTGAAAATTTCGCAAGATTAATAGGTATAAAAAGGAGTGAAGATTATAAAGTGAGCGGAATTTAGGAAGTATACCTCTTTTGCCTTTTCAGGCCAGGTAAAAACCCAAGGTTGATAATTGGCGAGATTCGCAGGGAGCACATGTGAACCTGAAATGTAAGGTCCTTTCAAAACCAACGGAAAGACGCACCATCTGTCGTCTTTAGAATGACGAGGAACATTGTTCTTGCCAGAATGCCAGTCGATATCCTGCATAAGTATTTTATCGTTGGCGACATTCTCTCTTCTCTTCAAGCGAGCACCCCGGCGAGTTTTATCATTCTTCATATTTATTACTTCATAGTTTTCGAAGAAGTTTTCCACCGTATATTTTTCGGCGAGTATCTCTAAGTCCACAAATTTAGGTTCTCTAACTTCTTTTGGGTAAAGAGATCCTTTACCAGCACCACGGTTGGCGAACTCAAGCATTAAGCGGATACAGTCCCCGCTCAGTTGGTAGATGGCTTGCGAGAATTTCGCATGAGCAAGAATTTCATAAAATAAGAGAAAATCAGGGTCATAGAGAGGAATGGGAAGACCAGCGAGAATCTGGCCTAGCGAAATTATGATTTCCTGATCATCACAATGATGATCAGAAAACAGTTTGGCAGAAAAAATGGATTTAGGTTCTTGATTGAGAATGGTGGTCAATGTGAAAACTTTATCTTTGAAATCCTTTTGCACTTTGTCCAGAGAAGCTTCGTATTTACGACCAACTGGAGGCATATTCAAAGTATGGGAATGAAGAGAAACTGAAGATCAAAATAAGTGAAAAGGAAAAGATTTATAGTAGCAGAAACGGAAGTTACGGAGAGATGTTGAAGAAAAGTTGCAGAAAAAACAAGAAGGAAAGTAAAAAAGAAGAAGAGAGGAGTAAGAAAAGTATATATAGAGAGAAGGTTCCTCGAAAAGGCAAACACATTTAATGCGAAGAGTAGACATGAATGGTTGAGAAAAAGCAGTTGAAAAAGACGTGTCAAGAAATAGATGGAGGAAGAGATACGTGTAATAAATTCTGCGTAAAAGTACAGAATCATGTCAATATAGAAAAATATGAAAAATATGAACAACTGCGGCATTTGGAAAAGTACTAATTCTCATGACATTCTCTCCTTCGCATAGAAGACATGAGAAGATGCAAGATGTAGGATCAGAATATCGCAACACCAAGACCCTTGCGAAATCCATAAACGACACACTGCAAAGATAACGCGGATAAGTAATATAAATGACGCAACGGATGACGACAGCCTGAACACGAGAAAGATGTGAAGACCTAGCGATATTTAGGAGTATTGCGAGATTTAACATTTGTACACTCGCGAGAATGTCGCAAGTCAGATCCGAAAATAAAGGACAAACTTAATCTGTCATCCACTATGTAATGTACTATATAAAGAACCGAACAGGCTTAGGAGAGTAGAGATCTTTTTCGAAAGTTGGGCAAGTTATTAAGAGAGAGAAAGTTTAGAGCGGTTGTAAATTCTTTAGCTTATTTAATTTCCATCTTGTAACATTTGTGGGTTTAAATCAATAAAGACTATAATTGTTCATCTTAAAATGACTTGATTGTGTGAATTCTTATGAGGGGTGTAGTGTGGGATAACTTACTACTACAGTAACTTAGATTGCAAATCCTGATTTGAAGACTATATAAAGGAGAACTCTAACAACTGGGAAACCTAATCCCCATACCTCCTGTGTGATACTAGTTGTAATCTAGAGTCGATTCTCCTTTAACCTTAGGTTTCTATCGAGACCCTGTAGGTTAACGACTTAAAGACTTCATTGGGATGTGAAGCCAGACCCGACTATCTTCTATATAGTTGTGTGATTTGATCTTGCTATTTCTATCGTATTTGAGTACAATCATAAGGATTGGCTTGAGATTAATTTCTCCGATAGGCAAGATAGAAAAGTAGTCACAAACATCTTCGTCTCATTGTTTGTGATTCCACAATATCTTGTTTCACTAGTCGATTAAGATTATTGTGAGGTGATTGATATTTCTAGGTTGTTCTTCGGGAATATAAGTGATAGGTGTCATAAAAACCTTAATTTTATATCTAGTATTTATGCTTTCTTTGCTATTGTCATGTAAATTATGTATCTTATGTGTGCTTTTGAGTTTATTAGGTGCAATGGAGTCATGTGGAGCAAAAAGAAGAGAAATCATGCATTTTGAGTAAGAAAGGCAAATTGGTCATTTTACAGGCAAGTGATACCCGGAGCTCAGTCAAGGATAAGGGACAACCTGTTGGAGTTTAGTAAGAATTGCTAAAAGCACCCATGGGTGTTAATATCCGTTCCATACTATTAGACTTGGTTAGGTCGAACTCTGTTGTTTCAGACAACATTTCCCATTCTTCCTCTATTCAGCTGCAAATGGGATGAACTGCTGGTGAATTTGGTTCGAGTTTGAGAAGATGATTTCGAGTTCGAGAACGGAAAGAAAGGAGGGGTTAACCTGAATTGGATGTTGCAGAAGTTACTTGTGTTGAACGGAGAGTATTTGTGTCTGTGTAAGGGTTTGAAAATGAATTAGAATCGAGAGAAGAAAGGGGATCTGAGTTGCTTCTGGTGGAGAGATTAATGAAGAGAGTTGGGTTCGATTGTTTGAGTTCGAAAATGGGTTTTAGGTGGATCTGTTATGAGTTAGGATTTCTGAACTGAATTAGAAGATGGATTATGAATTGAGATTAAGCTGAGAAGGTATGTGGTTGTTCAAATGGTGGTCTGAGGAAGAATGGGTTCGATTTGTGAAAGTTCTTGAGATTGAAAAGGAATTGATGGATACGTTGATGTTCATGGGTTTGTTTGGTGGTTACTATGAAACTGAAATTAGGGTTCTCCCTTCTCCCTTTCTGAGCTCGCGATTCAAGATAGGTCAGGATGAGTTGAAGGTGGTGGTTGCTGTTAATGGAATTGTTTGAGATGCAAGGGATGGGAGTGTGCAGAATGGATTGAGTTTGAGCTGATGGGATTACTGTGGTTGAATGACGATGAAAGGAATGGGTAAAGTTGCAGTTCTGGATAATGGCCTGGCATCTGGTATTGATGATGTTCAATGGTGGAGACTCATGTGCTGTGTTACATAAGGAGATGAAACTGGTGGCGTTTGGAGCAGTTCTGCCAAGAAGAGTTAGGAACAGCCTGTAGTGGTTGCAGCTGCGATTGCAAGTAGATGAGCAGCTGGAGTTGAAGCAATGGCATGGATCTGGTGGTTACTGTGACTAAATGATGCAGGAGTAGATTGGCAGCTTAGATTGCAAGTGGAGAAGGAACCATTGGCAGTGTGCAAGTGAGCTGAGTGCTGGAGGTTCAGATGGTGATGTTTTGAGTTGAGTGTTGGAGGCGACTCTTGTGTTGTAGTATGTGATTGGTTGTGCTATTGATGATGTTGTTGAATCTGCAGTGGTGATAGCCATGTGCTCAAGAAGATCAGAGAGGGGTTGGCAATGAGATGTTGATGCTGTTGAAGTATTGACTGTGTTGGTTTGAGTTTGAGTTTTGTTTTACACATGCAAGCTGACTGGTGCAAATGGAACTGAAGCTGAATTGGAACTGCAATGAATTTGAGCAGGTGATGGGTTCTTGAGAAATGGATTTGTTGCCATTTCTCAGGTGAAACAATGGATGCTCAGATGGTCAGGCTATGATGCCAAATGGTGATGCTGCCGCAATGGACTGTAAAGCTGCAGAAGGTGTGAAGAACGCGGGGATTATTAAATGAATGTATTAGGCTTCAGGTGGTATTCCAGAGAGAAAGCAAGGTACTAAGATGGTTGGTAATGAATTGGTGGAGGTGATGTAGCTGTTTGTAGCAGCAGAGTTGTGGAGCTGTGTAGTTATGGATGATTGAAGTTGGCGCAGTGGTTTGAGCTACAAGTAATGAGATGACTGCAAGTGGATAGATGGTTGTGACTGAATGAATGTGAGCATTGAGCAGGTACTAGTACAGAGAGCCTGTGATGTTGCAGGTGGAATAAATATTGCTGCAGTGGAGGTCCTGGTGGTCGTTGTTCAACAAGGAAAGTGGGTTGAGCTGCAATGAGTTAGTGTTAATGCAATGGCTAGCTTGATGCTTCTGTTGAGTTGCAGAGAAACAATGGGTTAGCTGAGGTTATTGAGGTGATACCTGAACATAATTGGATGTGTTTGAATGGATGAATTGAGCTACAAATATATGAGTTGAGTGCTAGAACTGTAATTAAGTGAATATTATCCGAAGTGCAGAATGCACAGCCATCTTGGTTGGATATGAGTCGGTGATGCACAATGATTGTGCTTCATAAGTTCAGGCCGTGCAATGGGTTGTCAGTTCATTCAGCTCTGACAAGACTACTTGACTCACATGACCCGGTTTGACTCAGTGATTTGACCTGACCGATTTGAATCGTTGACCGGTGACCGGGTGGACTAAGCTGGTCACCTGAGCTACTTTCCGACAACTTCCCGGCCAACTTCCGACCAGCGATACCAGTTTTCCGGCGACCAGTTTTGGGACAAATTTTCATATGGGATTTCTCACACATGGCTTGATGGACTTCTCTATTGGACTCTTATAAGACTTGAGCTAGTTTTGGAACAAGAGAAGCTATAAAAAAGAAGACTTCTACGATTTTGGAAATGACGTTTTTTTCTTGGAACTTGGGAGAACCGCTTTTGTTTACGCTACTAGGGTTTGCTTTTGGTTCATCCTATTTATTTAATTAATATTTTTGTGATGAACTCCATAGCTATGAGTAGCTAAATTCTATATTATTGGTTAAGGATGTAGTCCTATTTCTAAAACTTGTGCTTGGTTAATGCATTAGTTTTCTCTCTTGATTATCGTTCAACTCTCTACTGTTTTTATGATCACATGATTGATGTATTGTGATAGGATTAGATGCTTGCTTAGTTAAGTGGCCAATTAATTGAACTTGCACCCTTGTCCATAGCTATTTTTAGGGTTTTTCATCAAGCGATAGTCCTGAATACAAGTAGCATGATATGTTTACGGTTTGTAGTGATACACTCTCGTAATCATATGTAGAGTTTGACCATTGTCTGAATTGTTGTGCGCAATGTATGACAATTGCATTGATTAGCCTATTTCTGAAACTTAATGCTACTATGAATTGAACTTAATTAGCGCAAGGCGTTAGGTTATTCTTTAGGTAGAATTCACATATGCAGCTCTAATGTGTGTGTTGATGAACTTAGAAAATTAATAGATTATCTTGCTCACTTGATACTCTAGGCTTTTGATGATAAAGAGATTAGATTGTAATTCTAATCATATATGCAAGCACATGTTTAAGATTGAAGATGAATTCCTTGACCAATATCTTTATCTATTGATTACTTTCACCAATTTACTTTGCTTTTGATTTACTTTTATTGCTTACATAAAAATCAGAAATCCCACCAATTGGTTACTTTTGGGAAATTGAATACGTAATAACTACAATTGCCTCTCTATGGAAACAAACTCTTTCTTATCATATACTTTAGGAAAGTGAAATTATTTTTGACGCATACGACAACGATCAATAAGTTTGGTACTCAATTGGTTCCTGTTCACCTTGATTTATCAAAAGACGGAATAAAACTCGTAGGTATTTTTGTGGGAAACATATTTATCTATTCCTGTAAACTTTTCTGTGTGATACATATTTGTTTATTAAAGTCTTCGACTTTGGGTCGTAGCAACTCTTAGTTGTGGGTGAGATCATCTAAGGGAATAAAGTGCGTAGTATCCTCCTGGGATCAGAGACGTAGGGAGCGCAACTGTACCTTGGATCAGTGTGATATTGATTGGGGTTCAACTACAGTCCAGACTGAAGTTAGTTTGTAGTAGGCTAGTGTCTGTAACGGCTTAAATACAGTGTGTGTTCAATCTGGATATATTGGAGTTTGTCCATACAGATTGCTAAGCGAAATATTGGGTGTGGTTGTTAGACCCCCGCTTTTTCAAGTTCTAGTTCTCCACCATAATTTTGCATCACCCTCCAGTTACATGATAACGAGAGTAACCTTTTTTTCTTCCGGGGTTCTGGCGGCCTTAAAGTATTGGTCCATGTCCCACATGAAATTCGCCAATGCCTTCGCATCTCTTGCGCCAGAAAACGCCTTAGGTTCTGGGACTTTAATCTTCGTAAAGTCTCTGCCACTACCACCCGCAGTAGCTTAATCCAAACCAATCGTACTCACCATTCTCCTCAAGACGCTTAACTCATCAGTTAGCTCTTTCAAGGCACCTGTGAACATGGTCTTAACAGCAGCGATTTGGCCTTCCATATCAGCATGCTTCGTAGTTGCATTCTGGCTTGCCTCAAACATATCAGCAACATAAGTTTTTAATGCTTGAATGTGAGCCATTGTCGTAACATCATAATTGTCATCATTAGGATGGCACACCTCATCACCAATCCTGTGTTCTAAGTCCGTTACCCTATCAGTTAAGGTATCCTTCGTAATCTTCTTACTAGCTATTACGATCTAAAAATTTTAGCAACTAAACTCGAGCAAAACAGAGAAAATCTTCCAAAAACAAATCCAAAACATATCAATCTGTGCTCTGATACCCGAAGTGTCACACCTTCAAATGCTCCAAGCAATTTTTCACGAAGGTATAACCCGGCAATACAGTCGTTCAGGCTCTTATCACCCACTCGTATTTCATCCTTATAAGTTTGCACCTATGCAAACAACCAACTCTACCTTGAGTATGCAACGAAAGACTTACTTAGATTTTCTCTTCACCAACAATGTAGCCCATACTACAAAGGGGTTAGTGCCAGGATTATGCTTCACAGAATTTAGGGAGTAGCTTCGAATCAACATAATACTAAGACAAACATGTAAGCCAACAAACTCTATTTTATTAGCTTAAGGGGAAGATACAAAACTCGTCCAACCAATGGACTTACAAGCTTAAAGCCTAACATAAAATTCACTCTCTATTGCAATGTGGTTCCTCAACACTTGAACTATTGAACAACTCTCATCTGCAAGGGTTCTCTGGCTATTTATAATGCCAAGAACCGGGGCCAATCCGTATGCAACTCTCTTGCACGTCCCATGAACAACCATCTGTCCATGGGCAGTTCCCTAACCGCCATAGTTCACTTTTGTACTGCTAACTTTGGTGCTGGCGTGTTTAATGGCACCACACTTGTCTCAGACGGTTAGGCTATGCCAAACTCGGTTGCAAAGCCACTTTATAACCGTCTCTAACTTGCTCTTTCACTTTGGCATACGTGTGATGCACTCACACTCATAACTGACAGCTTGAACTCAAATCCTACAATTATTGCGCTGCACTAACTTTTGGCCCATGCCAATGTTCGACAATGATTGTGCTTTACTCACTCATGGCCTATGCCAAGTATCCGGAAATGGTTGCGCTTCATTCAACTTGCACTTCTGCCAAGTATTTAGCAATGGTTGCGCTTCATTTAACCCGCTATGCACTTAGCTCATTTGGATGCCAACATCTAGATATCATGCCAACTGAGTCTTGACTTGCTTAATTCAACTTCATGCTTCATATGCATCACTTGCATCTCTTTTGACAAGAAATAATCACCAACGGCGCATTTGGCCACGCCATTGTTGCATATGCATTGTCCAAGCCTTGTCCAATGCTTGGAACGATGCCAAAGTCATCTCATGACTTTGCATTTTATCATTTACTCTTTCCTTGAGATGGGATAACTCTGAATAAGGATATGCAACACTATTGTGTCGTATTGTATTTGCCAAGCAAACTAATCCTTCGTAACAACAGACTTCCTGTTTGTTGTGTTGTTACTGGTGTAGCCGCCTATTCGGAGAGGAGAATAACTTAATTAGGTGAAATCTCTTATGGCCGCTCAGTTTAAAGTCTTCTTTGGGATTGAGAAGCTCTACGAGTACCGTTGGTGGGAAACTAGATAATTGCGGTTTATATTTTGTTTTCTTTGATTTGATTGACTAATGGTGGTTGAACTTTGATTGCACCTAGTTTGTTTATGCTTGAGAATCTTCTCTTCTGATATAAGATTTACTCAAACTAGTTCAGAGTTTCGACATGGATCTTTAGACTGTTGTTAGTTCTAAAGACGATCTTGTGATAATCCATTGTTAACAGACTCTGTTATGTGCGTGATTGATCACAAGAGATTTAAGTGATTGTGTGCATGTGTTTATTGAAGATTTAATAAGATTTGAAGATAAAGATATTGAAGATTTCTGATTTGTGGATTCATAATCTTTGGTGTGCGCAATACTTATTTCGGTAAAAGAGGATCCAATTAGTAATCGGTTTATCTTTGTGATAGATTGGATTGATTAATTGAGTAGATCGGCATCAACACAATTCTTTGGATTAATAGTGTTGTTGGCTTAATCTTAAACGATTACTTCGGTAATTGAACATAAGATAGATCTAAGGACCGGACGAAGGAGTTTATGTTAAGATAAACGGAAGAGCCTTTGTCCAACTCATATCACTTGGTTGAATAGAGTTGATGCCAAACAGATTTGTTGTTTCTTTACTGTTTGGAATACGAACCAAAGGAATTGTTCCAAGTACGTGACTAAGGTCGGAGGCGTGGGAATACAGACGGAACTAGGTGAACTATAGGTTTAGTTGCTTGGTCTCAACTATACGAAGTTAGGTGTAATTTTGTGTAGCGGCTTAATCCTGAGAGTATTCAATTCTGGACAAGGTCCCAGGGTTTTTCTGCATTTACGGTTTCCTCGTTAACAAAATCTTACTGTGGCATTTACTTTATATTTCCGCATTATAATTGTTTTCTTATGATTAAAGTAAATTACACAAACGTTAATTCCTATTTACTTGATAAGTTAATCCTATTGTGTTTGGTTAAGTCCGAACCTTTTTATCAAGTAACATACTTCGTTGTTGTATTATCTCGATCTCGTATCCATAGACGATCACACGAAGTGTGAACCGATTAGTTGTATTGTCTCGACTCAGTTCATAAACAATCACTTTCGGAGAAAGGACTTATAGGTAGGAAAAGTTTTAGCTTGAGGTATATTTGGGTACCCTCGCCTTTTCAATTGGTATCAGAGAAGGCAAACACGAAAAGATCTAACAATCTTTGTTTGGTGCGATCCAAAGAATTGAATCTAAATGTCTGATTCAATTAACGTAATGGCAGGATTTGACTACTTTATAAGATCGTGGTGGAAATCACGTATGAAGTATGTAATACTCCTATTCCTAAACATGTTAGGAATTATGCTAATGTATGTCTTGAGTGACTTACATAATCCCTTGGTTGTCATAGGATTGTATTTCATTATGTTGTTTAACAATGATACAGTGACCTATGAGACATGTCATATCTTGAAAATGTATAATATTCTACTCAATATTTTTATGAACATCGGCTATTATGTTCTGGTATATTCAAGAATCTTGAATATATTTTGGAGGGTCTACCAAAGTATACACATGTACATTTTCAAATCAAGGACTGTCAATATTTCGCTTTCTAGGATGCAATTTTGGAAAATATGTACTCCTACAAGGAATAAGTTTTCAGTTAATAATTCTATTAACAATGGTTTGCTTCATACACCTCACAACTATTTTAATGAAGCAAGTGATCTTTGAAATATTGCTGGGATTATGATTCTGATGGTATTTTCAACAAATATCATATCTTGTTCAAATTAATCTTTGTATACTCTAGTAAACTCTTGAATGAGATTCAAGTGATATTGCCACTTTCTGGTAATAAAAGAGTAAACAGGTTTTTGGACAAAAACATGGAATCAATCCAAAACAAAGATCCAGACCATAAAAAACTGGTTTTCCAAAAGAAAGACATGGATGTAAAATCGGAATTGTTTCCCCACAAGCCACGGTTTCCGATTTTGTGTGTGTTTCCTAAAACTAGTTATTTCCGATTTTTCATATCAAGTCTTCCTATAAAAGATAATCTCTTGCTATGTGGTCAAACATACTTGGGAAGATTGGTCAAAGCCGTAACTAGGGTTTCTCGTATTTTCGCATTTATGGGAAAAAGGAAAACAATAGAAGAAATCTCTGGATTAGACAAGTTTGTTTTGAATCCCTTCATCCCTCCCGGGGAAGCTGAGAAAATCAAGTATCCTCACTTGATCAAAGGGAAGCATGCCTTACAAATTTCGTAGATAACACTTGTTATGAAAGATATCAAGCTTTGAAGGAAGTAAGCTTCTTCAAGAGAAGAGATTCGATCCAGATGTTTCAGAAACCAATTATGTGAAGTTTGTTCAAGACCGAATCTGGGGAAATATGTTCAGATTTGAAAATTATTCACCTGACATAGTAACAATTTTTTATGGTAATATTCACAATATTAATCATGAAAAACTTACGTTTAGCACCTTGGTTGGAAGTACTTTTCTTCATGTCAACAGAAAGATGCTATCAAAAATTATCAACTTCAATGAGAAGGGTCATATGATTCCGGTTTTGAAATTGAGCACGATAACATTTCAAAACTCATCACCTGGAAAAACTGTTGAATGGAAAAAGGGGAAGATGATAACCAAAGATGTACCCTTACACTTGAGGATTTTCGGTAAGATTGTCGTACCAACACTCTTTGCTTTCTCAAGAGATTCCTCTCTATGGAATAGAGAATTTCTTCAAGTGGTTTATTACCTTCTTGAAGGCAAGAAATGGAATGATATTTGTGGAATAATTATCAATCAAATAATTAAAATCATTGAATCTCTCAATGTCACGGGTTTCCATAGGAACCTTGGATAGTCATCACCAAGTTGTGTGAAAAAGCAATAGGAATCGCCCAAGATAAGAAAGATACTAAAACTGTCTCTCAGGGAATTATTAACCGAATGAGTGGAACTCAAAAGGGATCAAGCATCTCATATGATCAAACCTATAGTAATGGATATCTCATGTTTCACATTTTACGTCTTGGGAGACAAGCTGGAATTGTGTTTAGAGACAGTTAATGTTTGCTTACAGACATGATCCGGAAACTCTTGAAGGAATCGTAATGATTAATAATGAGTTCCTTAAAGGAAAACAAGAAGAAGACTCCGAGGATTCCGAGGTGCAACCAAATGAAGTCTGACTTGACTTCAAGAAATAAAAATAGACTTCAATTTTTGATTTCTTTCAATGATTATATTGGTCTATTGAGAATAAAACTATTATGAATAAAATTATTTGATTTATAATTTTTCTTGTGATAGTTTTCAGTTTACATAGCCTGTGCTTGAATGCTTTTATCTTATTGCTATGTATGTTTATGGGATGTTTGATTTCGGTTTACTACCTTAATATTCGATCTCATGTTGTGAAACCTTATGGTTTGGTGACTTTTTGATTTAGCAGATTAAGTTCTAGCCCATGTTGGTAGGCTTTATCAAAGAATCATGAGGGGTTCTGCAGAAACAATATGTGAAAAAGTCACAATATGTTGAATCGGTTTTGGTTTAGCATAAAAGCATATGTGTTTGACCAGTTTTCAAATTTTGCTTGCAATTGTTAAAACCGATTTTCAACCTTTCTCCGGTAAAGGTTGGTTGTTGTTATTCTTTTGTTTTTGGCATAAGGATGACAACATGATGATATTTCGATATCAATTCTCCCGGAAGAAGATGCAATCATATTGGAGAAGTGGATGCGAAATTTGAGGTAACAATCTTGTTAGTTAATTGTTTTCTGTTTAAGAAAAACCCGAGTTTATTTCATTTATATTTATTGCTTTTGCTTAACAAAATTTCGGTTCAATTGATGTTTATTCCATTATGTATGTATGGATGTATGTGTGATTAAATTGGTTCCGGTTAAGAAAAAATATTGTTATCTTGCTTTATTGTGTGGTATCAATTGTTTAGGCTTTACAAAATTTCGGTGCAATTGCGGTGATTTTAATCTCTATGTTGTTTCAATTGCTTCCGGTTGAGGTGAATAATTATGCAAGTTGATTTATTTGGTTTGTATGAATTATTTATGGCTTAACGAAATAAAAGGTGTGCGGGATGAGTTGTTTAGTCCAATTCGATTCCGGATAAGAGAAACTAAGTTAATTCTGATCTTAGTTAGACTTATCGAAGTGAGGTTTCGGTTATTCAAGTCTAATTGAATGCCTTAACAAGAAATGTAGTTAACTAACCTAGTATTTGTCTTGTTTAAAATTGAAAGGTCTAAGTTTATGGATAATTAGAATTCCGATGAGAAAAATAGAGTTATCTTTATTTTGATCTTATCGAATTAAGCGATTGTTTTTGTACAATCGGTTTAGCAAAGGACTAAGGTGCTTAGTTGTTTTTTGGTTTGCTAAACTAAAATGGAAAAATTATTTGGACAATTGTTTCCTTGGTAAATATCAAAATAAAACTACTTGTAGTTTCGGTTTTGATATTGGTTATCAGAACATGATGTGTGGAACCCTCGTGCCTAACTCTACAGGTTGCAAGTCTATTGAGATTTGTAAGATTCTTTGCGTAATGTCCTTTATTTTTTCATTTCTTTGTCATTTTGTGATAAAAAGGGGGAGAAATATATGGAGTAAACAAGTGATACTGACATTGATTTTATATTGATTGGTATCGCTAAGGAAAAGAACATTGGTGCTTAAACGTTTTATCTAAACGAAAGAGTGAAAGCACAGACTAAGGGGAGTAACATATCATATGAATTGGTATAACAAAGACGTGCTAATTAGGATTGAATATCTACCTATATTCCTTAGGGGAGTATTTTCTTTGTTATTATAATGTCAACAACGACATTTTCTAGGATTGAATGTAAAGCGGTTCTTGTCTTTGTTGAAATGGGAATCAAGCATATGTGTAATGAATTATTGTAATTTGTTTATCCATATGATGTAAGAGTTTTGTCACTAAAATTGACAAAGGGGAGATTGTTAGAGCATAGCTCGGTTGAACCCACCAAGCGTTGGTATGTCAAGTTTGGTTGTCATATTTTAGTGAATCAAAACTCATGTTAAGAGTCCTTGATTATGTACTAGAGTCAACTTCGTATAGGTTAGCTTGAAAGTATTAGGATATGAGACTTTACAAGTATTGTGAAGACTTGAAGATGTGAAGAAGCAAGGAGCTACAATGAAAACAATCATCCTTCCACTTGAGGTTAGTGATATTTGACTTGAACTGTTTCATTCCCTAACGTATCTTCCAAGTCGTGCATATTGAAAACAAAACTGCGAAGCATATTTGAACTCTAGATAGACATAGTATTAAGGAATACAATACGAGGTTTATTGCTTAACCATTAAACTTTGTAGATAAGACATCACCATAATCATTTGAATGCTATTGTGATTATGTATGGGTATGTGGTGATGATTTCATCCTAGGGAACAATGTTTTACATGTGTTCTAAGGAAGTAAGTTCATAAACTTGTTTGTGAATCGAAAAGGAAATCGCCAAGGCGTTATTGGTTTTGTTATTCATTGCATATCTTATGAACAACCAATATGTGTGATTGAGTATAAACGTTCACGACTTGTTGTGTTCTTGGTAGAACTATTCACAAAGGCCTGACTTATGTATTGGTATGACTTTTATTAGTGAAACCGATCTTAAGTAATCACCGAGATGGTATGATCGGGTTTATGATTTTCTGTCGACCAAATATGGGAAAGGGGAACCGATCTAGTAAGAGGCAAGACATCACAAAGGGGAACCGATCCTTGTATGAGGTGCAGCAAGGTTTGTAGCAGAAAGGGGCGATCCTATGAACATGTGCAACACGTTTTTAGGCAAAGGGGAACCGATCCTATGGACATGTGCAACACATATAAGTTAGATACCATATATATATGTGGGGAACCGATCCTAGTACCTAGTCAACCGAATTTTGGAAAGCTAGTATGACTATGCACAATACTCACATGGAAGGTAGAACCGAAACTTGTTTTGGTAGAACCGTTAAACCCATGATTGTGATTGAATGTTATTTGATCAATCGCATAGTTCTTGAAAGTCAGATGAACCAATTCTAAACTTGTTTGGAAGTGTGGCAAATCGGTTTCAAGGTTGTAAGTGTGAAAGAGAACTTACAAAGTTAAGATGTCGACATACTTTGAACACGTGCTATGAATGTTTATTTCTTTAATTGTTCAAAGTTATTCCTTAATAGCTAAGGGAAGAGAATCCCAGGATCGAAACATAAATAAGTTAAGAATCTTTTAATTAAGGTATTTAACTTCATTTTGTAGGGAAATAAGAATTAGTATTGTGCATTTACTAATTAGAGATTTCTGAGAGATTTCAATAATTATTTTTGGACAGAGCATTTCCAGGAATTATGGAAACCGAATTTGTGCTTTAATGAATATCTTGAGAATATTTTCGGTTTTGGAAATTCCTTGGTGTCCAAACTTCCTTGTCTATAAATACTTCAAGCAAACTAATCCTTTGTAACCACAGACTTCCTCTTTGTTGTGTTGTTACTGGTGTAGCCGCCTATTCAGAGAGGAGAGTAACCTAATTAGGCGAAATCTCTTACGACCGCTCAGTTTAAAGTCTTCTTTGGGATTGAGAAGCTCTACGAGTACCGTTGGTGGGAAACTAGATAATTGCGGTTTATCTTTTATTTTATTTTATTTGATTGACTAACGGTAGTTGAACTTTGATTGCACCTAGTTTGTTTATGCTTGAGAATCTTCTCTTCTGATATAAGATTCACTCAAACTAGTTCAGAGTTTCGACAGGGATCTTTAGACTGTTGTTAGTTCTAAAGACGATCTTGTGATAATCCATTGTTAACAAACTCCATTCTGTGCGTGATTGATCACAAGAGATTCAAGTGATTGTGTGCAGGTGTTTATTGAAGATCTAAGAAGATTTGAAGACAAAGAAGATATTGAAAATTTCTGATTTGTGGGTTCATAATCTTTGGTGTGCACAATACTTGTTTCGGTAAAAGAGGATCCAATTAATAATCGTTTTATCTTTGTGATAGATTGGATTGATTAATTGAGTAGATCAACATCAACATAATTCTTTGGATTAATAGTGTTGTTGGCTTAATCTTAAACGATTACTTCGGTGAACATAAGATAGATCTAAGGACCGGACGAAGGAGTTTATGTTAAGATAAACGAAAGAGCCTTTGTCCAATTCATATCACTTGGTTGAATAGAGTTGATACCAAACATATTTGTTGTTTCTTTCTTGTTTGGAATACGAACCAAAGGAATTGTTCCAAGTACGTGACTAAGGTCGGAGGCGTGGGAATCTGAGACGAAACTAGGTGAACTATAGGTTTAGTTGCTTGGTCTCAACTATACGAAGTTAGGTGTAATTTTGTGTAGCGGCTTAATACTGAGAGTATTCAATTCTGGACAAGGTCCCTGGGTTTTTCTGCATTTGCGGTTTCCTAGTTAACAAAATATTGCTGTGTCATTCACTTTATATTTCCGCATTATAATTGTTTTATTATAATTAAAGTAAATTACACAAACGTTAATTCTTATTTACTTGATAAGTGAATCCTATTGTGTTTGGTTAAGTCCGAACCTTTTTATCAAGTAACATACTTCGTTGTTGTATTGTCTCGATCTTGTATCCATAGACGATCACACGAAGTGTGAACCGATTAGTTGTATTGTCTCGACTCAGTCCATAGACAATCACTTTCGGAGAAAGGACTTATAGGTAGGAAAAGTTTTAGCTTGAGGTGTATTTGGGTACCCTCACCTTTTCAAAAAAGAAGAAGGATTTTGGAAGATTTGTGTGATATGAGAAGGTGCTTAAATTGATTTTAGTGACTCCTAATTGCAACCTTTTTCAGACAATCAAACTTTCATCTATGAAAATACCCCAAACCAAATCCCAATTCAAACACTAAGTCAATCGAATTTTGCATTTACAGAGTCACTGTCGGTATTGTATTCATCCGACAAAACAATACCGAAAGTATTGTCGGTATTGTATTCATCCAACAAAACAATACCGAAAGTACTGTCGGTATTGTATTCATCCGAAAAAACAATACTGAAATTACTGTCGGTATTGTATTCATCCAACAAAACAATACCGAATGTTAACCTGCTACTGAAATTCAAATTCGATTTTTTTTATTTAAATACAATTTCGACTTTTTTTAATAACCTAAATGGTTTTGATTCAAATCATTTTGATTATCATAATTTGCGTCGCTACTCAAAATGATTTTCTTGATAACCTAAATAAAAATCATTCATCATGATTTGTGTGATTTTTTTGATGGAGATAAAAGTGAATGGGATACAAAAAAAACAGTTTTTTAGTTTTTTTTTTAATTTTATCAGGGTAAGGATAATATGGTTATTTCGCACCTAAAAAGAAGGACCCCCTAACCAAAATATAAAGCATATTTAACTTTGAGTATCCCCAATTTGTGGAGGTATTCTCCAATTGCGCATTCTTAATAAAACGTACCAAATTTTCTGGGGTTGTATCGTTGCAAAGACGAAGAATATTTTGTTTTAAACTGAATTTAGTACACACTCAAGTAAATTGGTGCCCTATTAGTGATCTCGAAATTTAGAAGCTAAAACTCAAGCGCGTGAAACAAATGGGAAACGCATAGAGGGCCTTGTTACTATTTGCTTTTATTTTGTGGTCGACTTAATTTGGAGGACTTAAAGTCTAGGACCCAAGAAACAGTCATGAAGGTTGTGAGGCATAGGTGAGCAAATCTTGTTGAGAGTTTAATGAACATTCTTTCCTTTTCTTACGACTATTTGTTTATTGTTTACTTCAACTAAACGTCTAATTGCCCGACAATTGTGCGGGAGAGTAAGACCAGGGTGTAATGCACATGTTTATGAATCTAGACTAAATTTAGTAGACTCACACTCACTTGCCTGCCCGTTTTTGTTTTTAGATCGATAAATGGGACGAATTATAGCTTTCACAGTATATGGAGTAGTTCCTTTCTTGATATGACACTTGTGTTTTCAGTTTTCTTTGCTTACTTGATATATGACAGTGTGTATAATTGGTTGGGCTGGCTGTTAGTTGAGATATGGATAAATGAAACACAACACGTCAACACAAATAAGATTTTTTTTTTTTTAAGCATGTATTTTATTAAATAAGAAATTACATGTTTAATATCATGCAGTTTAAAATTTGATAATCTTTTTGATAATATTTTTACAATGGTTTTTCTGTACTTGATTTTTGAATTTCTAATATCACGAGAAGAAAAAAGAAACACAATAATTAGTTGATCTTTGTTCTCGCTGCAAAAGAAAAAAGAACACGATCCAAATTCATGGGAAAAGAAAAGAACCGATGAAATACTGGTTTGGGAACAAAATGAATTGCGTGTCAAATTATACAACTTGATTGGAATTTTTAAATTATTTTCAGCAGTTCTAGACGAATCGAGGTAGGAAATAATTTTTTTTTTCTTATATTTTTTTAGGTAGGAAACAAAGAGAAAACCGACATGCAAGGTTTTCGTTGTGAGTTCCGATGGGCTCGTCATCCCACCCCGAGGCTAGCAAGGGCTCATTTTAGAACCATTTTTTGGGGACCATGGTCTTATTAGGCCACCTTCTCTATAGTTATAAGGGGTGTCCTAAAATGTGGAAATGACTAACCTACCATTAACCTAATTTAATTTAAAACCAACCTAATAACCACCTATATATATATATATATATATAACCACCACCTCCTCCCACCACCACCGCCGATTACCACCACCACCTCCGATTATCACCACCACCAACCGCCGATTACCACCACCACCTCCGATTCACCAGCACCGCCCACCATCGCCGATTACCACCACCACCTCCTCTGATTATCACCACCACCAACCACCGATTACCACCACCACCTCCGATTACCACCACCACCACCACCACTTCTATATATATAGCTTAATTTAAATCATTAACAAAGATATTCTCACAAACTCATTACTTGTCATTCGTTTTTGGTTGAAAAAATGAGAAGTAATCATCAAAATGAAATGAAAATGGAAGTTGCGAGAGAGGTTTAATGGAGGGTTTTTTTTTTCAGAGACAGGTTCGGTTATGTCGCAAAAAAAAGTCTCAGCTGAACTTTTAGTTCGGTTACGTCGCAAAACGTTCGGTTTCGTCGCAAAAGTTCGGTTATTGCGAATTAATTTTTCTGAACCGAACTCAGAGTTCGGTTGATTCGCAAAAATACTTTTAACCGAACTATGGGCTAATTCCATACATGCATTTGCAAGTGCAGTTCGGTTGGATCGCAAAAATTGTTAAGTTTTTACTTTAACCGAACGTTTGCCTAATTGCATATATAAGCTGGGATTCGGTTGATTCGCAAAATATGTTGAAGTTTGCGAACCAACCGAACTTCTAACACTTGGTTACTTTTAACTCAGTTGGTTGAGAACTTGGTTGCGTTGAAGTTTGCGAACCAACCGAACATACCTCTCGTAAAAGAGTTGGTTAACTCGCAAAAATAATTTCAAAACCGAACTCTTCTCTATATAGCCAAATGTTGAGTTCGGTTTAATCGCAAAAAACAAAATTCTGCGAACTTACCGAACTCTGTTGTTTAAAGTTCGGTTAAAACGTGGTCTAGTCGACTTAACCGAACAAAACTCTGTAAACTCAAGCATAGTAGTTCGGTTACATTTGATTTTTCATCGCCTATAGAACAAACAAAAACTCCATTAAATACGGTTGGTTGCTGTGATTTTGGATTTATTAACCGAACTGCAGTTGCAGAAAGTTCGGTTACATGTTCTTCATATAATAAAACCGAACTTTGTTGACCTGGTTGAAATTTTTTTGTTACAATTTTGATTTTCAAGATATTTTAGGCCGTTTATAGCAACATTCACTAAGTTACAAGCATACTTGATTACCAGAGAGGAAGTTTTTCTCCATATTCACCCATCTCAAAATAATTTTTTTCTCCATCTTTTTCTTTTTCTATCACTTTAGTCACTCAATAATTCTAGTTCTTTTAAAAAAAATTTTTATTAATTTAACCTTAATCAAATATTAATCACACTAACTAATCATTATACAAAAATAATCAGGAGGGTAATTTTGGTATTAATCTAAATATTTAGATAAGGGTGACCTAGAAATACTTCTAATGTCTTACCGAAAATAAAACCATGGCCCCAAAAAAAACCATGGTCCCAAAAAACGGTTCTATTTTTGTGTATGCTGGTTTTTATTTGTGGTTTTTCTATCTCGGTTTGTAATTTGTAAAGCATTTTTGAACTACTGACGTATTCATGACATATTTAAAAAAAAAACCGTTGAAAATAATTAACAAATTAGTAAGCATCTAATAATTGAACGTGGACGTCATTGTCAATAGCAATTACGAGATTTTTCTATCAGATGGTCCGGGAGGGACAAACAAACAATTGCCACTACAAGACCAATATAGCTTATATTTGTATTATTACAAAGGTTGGGACATTAAAATCAACAATAGTTGACTTTTTTTTTTTTATGCGAAAAGATCATATATTAACTAGCAAATATAATACAAAAGATTTACAAGATCATGTTTATCAAAAACATTAGAATCTATGCTAGACTTATGAATTTTTTGGTGCAGGTTATTTGACATGTGTTGTAGCTTTTTAATCCTTGCCTCCTTGGCAATGTAGTCCATGCTTGAGTTATTCTTCCTCTTAATATATTTCACTTTAGCTTGAGGTAGACCGCCCAATATTATCCTTATTTCTTGCAAGGGTGTTTTTCCGCTGTCCACGAAGAATCGGTGCTTACTCGATTTATATTGTCCGCCAACGCTTTGCAGTCAGCTACTATGAAAACGCTTGATAAAATATTCTCTTTTAACCACGAACTGCCTTTAATAAAGATTTTGCTTCTGCGTGGAAAGCCGATTTAGTCAGATCCAAACCCTTGAGATAGGTGCATGAAAGTCTCTTCATCCTTGAATATAGAATGAAAGCGTATCCCATCGACAAATCCTCTTTCTTAAAGGAAGCATCAATGAAAATTATCCAATCTGAGTTTATGTTGGACCAAGAGTAATTGGTTGTGATTTTCTTTTGAGTTTTCATATCACTTTGAAGGGTATTTGAAGGGGAGGATTGTAAGAAACTATTGATTTGCCCTATTAAATTGATTGGGTCTGGGTTTATTTTCTCAAAGACTACCGAGCACCAATATTTCCGGATGAATTTGAGTATGGTGGAAATTTTTACTCGAAGATGGCTCAAGTTAGTTTCCGTAATCCACCATTTAATCCAGGAAATAATTGTGCTAGAATTGTAACTTGAGATTATATTATTGAGGGAGAGACCAAAACAAATTGCTCTTGCAAACGGACACTCACAGAAGAGACGAAGTTCCGTTTCTTGCGCTTGATTGTTACATAACTGGCAAATCGAGTCGATATCTGGATTATGAGCACCTAGTCTAGCAGATGTTGGAAGTACTTTTTGTAATAGTTTCCAGATGAAAAGTCTTATTCTTGGAATTGCTTGAATTCTCCAAATCTTATTCCATGGGAAATCTAAATTTTGTCATTATTGTCTTGATCCTGATTGGTTAGAAAGTTATAAATATTTCTTGGTAGTTAATTTTCCTGAGTGATGATGCCTCCATCTAATGATGTCTTGCTCTTGCTTTCTTAGATTGATAGCTTGAATTTTTTCCCTATCCTCTGGATAAAATAATTGGTTTAGTTTCTCTTGATCCCACTTATTCTGATCTGTTATTAGCTCTTGAACTCTTGTTGGTGTCTGATCTTGAGAGTTGGGGTCTTTATGGACTATATCCGCGTAGGGAATCCATCTGTTTTCCCAATTTTTTTACCGAAGCTCCGTTTTTGACTTGCCAAACAAAATTTCATTTTATTAGCTCTAAACCTTTTTGTATGCTGGTCCAAATCCAAGACAGATTCGAGGTTTTGGAATCTTCTAGAGGGTGCGAGTTGGGGAAATATTTTGCTTTTAGGAGTTTGACTCATAATTGGTCTTGTTTGGTTACCAATTTACTGGCAAGCTTAGTGAGAAGAGCTATATTGAAATGATGGGGTTTTTTAATTTCTAAACCACCTTGGAAAATGAGCTTGTATATACTTTTCCAAGCTTTTATAAATCCTCCTTTTCTTTTTTGCCCATCTTTTTTCCACCAGAAACTTCTTTGAATCCGGTCGAGTTGATCAAGTGTTTCTTTTGGAAGAGCAAGGACTTGCATTTGATAGGTTGGGTAAGATTGAAGGATAGATTTTATCAAGATAGTCCTACCCGCTTGAGATAACAGTTTTGATTTCCAACCTTGTAAAGTAGAATAATATCGTTGTAGTAGAGGTTCAAAATTGGCTTTTCGATTCTTATCAAAGAAGAGCGGGGTACCCGGGTATCTATCGTTTTTGGTCATCAACGGGACTTTTAAAATTTTTGCTATAATCTTCCCATGTTTTAGATGAATTCGTGGGCTGAAGTAGACGCTGGATTTTTGAAGATTAACCATCAATAATTTAACTTTACTACAACCTACAATCAAATTTTAAGTTTAAATTATCAATCAACAGTGAACACTTTTTCATATTTACTGGTTCACATTTGTTTACTTGTAACTTTTGGATTGCTCGAAAAAGAGAAACTTAGAGCAGTTCCTATGGAATGAACAAACCATCAAGTTTGTTGATTTTGATCCCAATATGGACTCAACAAACATGAAAAATGGATGTTCAAACTAACAAATTTGTTGGTTTGTTCATTGAGTTGGAGGATGTAGTGAGCGTTTGATGATAGGCCGGGCGATGATGGGAAAAACGCTGGCCCTTGAAGGAAAAACGCTGGAGTTGGAAGGAAAAACTCCAGCGCTTGAAGCAAAAACACCCTCTGCTTTTCTCTCTCCCAAACCCAGTTATTATATTTAAGGTTTATTTTTTATTATTTGTTTTATTAATTAAATATCCTGTGGGACCAAAATCTTATTAGTTTATATAAATAAAATCATTAGTGGGACCCAACTCTTATTGGTTTATACTCCATCTCTTTTCCAAAAACGGAGGGAGTATTAATAAAATCACTAGTGGGTCCCTAAAATATCAGATTTGTTCATTTTGCCTTGTTTCCCATAGTGCGGAATGCAGTTTGTTCATCCACGTGGATCAACAAAACAATAAGTTTGTTGATTGCCATAGGAATTGCCCTTAGAAATGGTATCGTTTGATCTGGACTTTGAATAACATGCGGTCACGCACCAGTATACCCACATTTTCCCATCAGGGACTGAGATTATTCACGTAATTTCTCACAAAGTTAAGTCAAATAGTCCATTAGTAAAAATAATATATGTTGTGTAATTATTGAACGGGGATTTGTTATGTAATTTTATTAATCAAAAAGGTCATCAGAACGGTGACATAAATGTTGGTTTATATGGAAAAGAGATGTAACAGGATTTTTGAACACAAAAATGCTTCTTATTTACAAACATCTATCATAATTCAGAGACACTTAAACTACTGGAGGTGTAGTGAAAGGAATCTGACAAATTCTACTGCTTGTTCTACAATAAAACAAACTCATAATGCTCATTGGAAACGCTCTGACCATCACTGCTTTAAATTGAATCATGATGCTTCTTGGATTTCAGAGACAGCTTTTGCTGGTTTTGGTTTAATTCTGAGAGATGATGCAGGTAATGGAAGAACAGCTAAGTAGGTAGTATTCCTTGCCGCAAGTGCTGAAAAAGCAGAAGCTATAGCTCTTTTGCAGGGAGCTAAGTGGGTCAAAGATGCAGATTTGGAACACTTCTGGATGGAAGGCGAAATGTGAAAGAATTGTGGGTTTATCAAAGGCAAGGCAACAATGATGGATTGGAGGAACCAGATTATAGTCAAGGAAGCAATGCAAGTTTTAGCTGAATGCACCAACTTTTTAGGATTCAAGTTTGTTCACAGGTCTGGCAACTCTGTGTCAGACAAGCTAGCAGTAGAGGCAAAAATATCTTCAATTTTCAATAGTTGGGCAGAAGATTTACCAGCCTTTTTAATTATGTTTATTAATGTAGATAAGATAAGTAATCAGAAGGAATGTATTAGTAATACCAATAGATTGTTGTCTCAATCTCAGAACAGGAAATGTCCTGTGCTGATAACTTGACAACATTCCGTATGTTTATTTTCGATTTGGTCTCTTTAATGAAATCCTTTTATTCTCAAAAAAAAAAAAAAAAAATTGAACGGGACGTTTGCTTAAAGATGGTTTTCCACATGCCTTATAACTCAATTTGATCAAGGAATTAGTTGATCTAACTTGTACAAAAGAAAAAAAAACATATTTAATACGAATTATTTCAATATTCTAATATTGTAGGTATGGCCATCCTACTGATTGCGTAATACAGTGTATTAGTACACCATACAAGGCACAGAATGATTATGTGGTATATGCCAAAACGATATCAAAGAGAATAAGGCATATGGAATCCCCATGGAAGTATCTAATGAAGTATGCTCTTTATATAGAGTGTGGTGGTTATGAAATTGATTATGAAGTAATCGTCTTTTTTTATCTTAGAATTTGCATACATATCTTAAATTGGAACCATGGACCACTTTGGTGGCAATACATTAAAAATAGAACTAAAAAAAATATTGAATGCTGTAAGGCTTATAGCGTGTTCGAATAATTTCTTTTGCTTCTAAAAATTATTTTGAAATAATATTGTTAAATTTATTTATGACTTTAGAAGTCAAAAAATTACTTCTTATTGTAAATTCAAACATCTTATTAAATTTATATTTTCTAGTCATGTTTTTTTGTGATTCATTTCATTCAAATCCTATTTTTACAGCCGAGAGAAATATGTTGCAGTTTTTTCCTAATCAGAGGCCAGCGGCAGGAGAATCCAATTCTCCCAAGCTATTTTACATCCCAGCAAGTCGGCAATTTTATAAGACAATGTCTTCTCTAAGGTTGGATTTCCCAAAAGACAAAGCTTCATAGTTTGCATTGTATTGATAATTTTGATTTTGTTGGATTTGTTTTGAGAGCAAAACCAAAGAATAAAGACTAAAAAAAACAAATTAATGTCTTCTAAAACTGGGGCGTAGTTTCAAACTACGCGTTTTTTTTTTTTTTTTTTTTTTTTTGTTGGGGCGTAACTCAAAGTTTTCATCCAAAAGATCAAGCGTAGTTTCAAACTACGCCCAATTTTTTTTTTTTTTTTTTTTTTTTGTTATGGGCGTAATAGTTTGACACCCCGCTCCATGCAACTTTAAATTTGACTAAAACCAAATAATTCGGTTTGGTTTTGACTGCCGTCTTTTTGTTGACCAAATTTTTAGTTTTTTGTAAGGCCCCCAGAAATGGGTCTCCTAATATAAATCTGTGTTCAACAAAAAATTATGCATTTTAAAACTTGTACCATCGTCATCAACAGATTACAAGATCAAACGTGTTAGATTCTAGCCTGGAGATGAGTATCGTTTAAGATCGTAACGATCCACAACAGGAGTTTAATTTTTAAAAAATTATCTTTGAAACTGAAATTGACTTCATTTTTATTTTTGGTGCTTTTATTGACCAAGACATCAAAGATGATGAACGGCAACTTGGTAATATAATTACCACTTATGGATAGAGCAATCAAGAATCAGGATATTTGAACATGGCGAAAGAAGGATTAACAATGCTAAAGCCCCCATCGACGACAAGGTTGTGCCCACTCAAATACCTCGAATCATCCGTGCTTAAGTAAAGAGCAGCCTTAGCTATATCCTCTGCCTCAAGTATCAACCCCTTGAGGTTAGCTACTGAATGTAAATGTTCTCTTAGCACCTCATCCTCGACCGTACCATATTTCCTACACATAGGAGTCACCACCCCATAAGGGGATATACAATTCACTCGAATACCAAACTGTCCCAACTCAACGGCGGTGTTCTTAGTTAGCCCTAATATTGCATGTTTCGAAGACGTATACGCGTGAGATGCAAGCCCAGCAGTAATCGAACTGATGCTACATGTTGATATTATGCTACCTTGGCGTGCAGGGATCATGACACGGGCTGCATGTTTGATTCGAGAAAAGTTCCGGTGACATTCACTTTTAGAACTTGTTCGAAATCTGATAGATCGTTGTCCAAAATTCTTGGCTTGGGCTTGTCTATAATGCCTGCATTGTTGAACATGATATCAAGCTTCCCATAGTTGGCAACAGTAGTATCGATCGCTTTTTGAATTTGGTTCTCATCGGTGACATCACAATGGATATAAGAAGCCGATCCAGGGCCAATATCTTTGCATACTGAATGGCCTAATTCGTCTTGTATATCGGCAATCATGACTTTAGCACCATGTTGACTGAACAATTTAGCTGTGCACTCGCCGATGCCACTAGCCCCTCCGGTGATCAATGCCACCTTCCCCTCTAATCTACATACACAAAACGAAAAAGAAAAGTAACTACATGGGCTGTCAGGATCACATATGATAGTGAAATGAGAAACATACCTTCTTGCAAGTGAAGATAAAAGTGATGAGCTTCCCATTGTCCGCTGTACTCCAGCTAAATATGAAGGAAGAATGTGCTTCAACCTAAATTGGTGTTGCACATATATATACACTTTGGAGTTGTGTATATCATTAGAATCTTTTGTACAACGGCATCAAAATTTGGGAAATTTTCATTCCAAGAGATGACAAGTTTGGTAGGTTAATCCGCTTTCGGACAAAACTTTCAGGGTCACTTCAAGACAAGAAATGGCCGGTCTGAAATATAAAATAGGACCAAAGTTGTGTTTTCTTTAAACCTTACCTACTAGACTGTGTAGAGCTCAGGTCTGGACAACATGGGTAGCACAAATCAAGACATGTAGAATCTTTCTTACTTTACTGAAATTTCCATTGCTTAACCGATCCGAAGCAATCCCACAGCTAATTTGGCAAGACAGAGTAAGACCAGATTGAGCTGTATATATGGACAGGAAAAGGAGCAATTCGGACCAAATCCATCAAACTCCAATTTCACAATGAAAGATTTTTTTGGGGACTACTCAAAAAAGGTGGGGACTACTTTGTGATAGAAATGTCCACCCTACATTATAAGGGGTGTCCTAGAAGATTAGGAAGACTAATCTACCCTTATCCTAATTAAGGTTATAACTAATCCTAATAACCCACTAATTTAACCACTACCCACTAATCTAACCCACTAAATTAAAACCTAAATTAAAACTTAAAATCAGTTTCAAAACTGATTCTTTTCTTCTTCTTCTTCATCTTCTTCTCCTTCTCTTCTTTTCCTCTTCTTCGTAGATATCGACGTTAATCGTCTATTTGAAAAAATTTCATCGTCTATTAATCAATCTTTATAAACAATACGTTCTAAGCAGACACCAAGAATTCCAGGATTGAGTCCTGGACTTGCAAGTATATCGAATCTCCCTAATCAATTTCAAATTGATAAACAACTTCAAGCAAAGTTGAGAGACCAAATCAAGCATCCAACAGGAAAAAAGAAGTCTGATTCAAGTGAAATGCAAATCCGCGGGTAATTTCCTTCATACCCATTCTTTTTAATTCATTATTGTTGAAGAAATCGATTAGAAATCATGAAAACTCATTGAAAATGGTAGTTACAGTAGACATTTCGGTTAGGAGATTTTGTGTAACCCTAGATATTCTAACCGAACTTCC
The DNA here is from genome assembly GCA_023531295.1 of Papaver armeniacum. Taxonomy (NCBI): domain Eukaryota; kingdom Viridiplantae; phylum Streptophyta; class Magnoliopsida; order Ranunculales; family Papaveraceae; genus Papaver; species Papaver armeniacum. The sequence goes on from JAJJWW010015563.1 coordinate 34,084, forward strand.
AAAAATAAGAACAGTTCGGTTAAGTAGACTAATATCTGGTGACCGAACTACATAGTTCAGTGTGGTCGCAAAAAAAACTTTCTTAACCGAACTCGGTTTTCCTTTGAAAGAATGGGTTCGGTTTTGTCGATAAAATTGTTTGCTAACCGAACTTTTAAAATATGTAGATCGGTTACTTCTCTATTTTTATCAGGTCACTGATCTTGTGAAATATGTAGTTCGGTTACCTAGCAATTTTTACCAGGTAACCGAACTATAGTCTGTTAACTCCAAATGTTGTGTTTACTTCATTCTTTAGTTCTATTTGATTTGATAACACAATATTCTATTATGTTTAGCTAATACTTTGGTTTTTGTTCATTAGGAACAAAGGAAAAAGATTGAAACTACACCTAGATGAAGATTTGAAAACTCCCACCCCTCATGGAGCAAAACATTTAGATTTCCGAAACCGTGGTGTCAAAAATGCTAAACATGGAGGGGGCTCGTTACCGGAAGTCAACCAAGAGAATGTTCGTGATGTAATCCAAGATGTCAATGAAGAGGTGATGGCGAATACAATTGATAATGTTATTGAAGAAGAGAATGATGATGAAGAAGAGCAAGGAAATGAATACCAAGGAAATGAAGAGGTTGAACAACAAAGAGAACACGTTGAAAATGTAGAGGAAGAAGAACTAGGACAGGGCAAAGAAGGAGAATGACAAGAGGAGGAAGAGGAGAGAGAGGATGAAGAAGAGGAAGAGGAGGGAGAGGATGAAGAGGAGGGAGAGGAAGGAGAGGATGAAGAGGATGGAGAGGATGGAGAGGATGAAGATGAAGAAGAGCAAGAAATTGTTCCTGCTAAAGAAAAAAAGAAGCCGAAGCCGCCTAGTGCTAGATACTCACACATTCCCCTTGATGATTTGTGTTTGTCACCAGTGAACCCAATTTATGGTACTCCAAATGATGGAGGGGCAACATTGTTTGGCTACAAACACTCATGGGCTGCGAAGATCTACGTGACAAAAGTATTCTTTAAGTTCATTATTAACTAAAAAAACGTGTGTTTTTTTTGGGACATGTTTCGTCAAGTATTAATAGTGTTATGTTCATTTCGTAGGATCATAATGATGCCGTTCGTCTTATTAAACGTCAAAAGGCGTCCACATGGGATCTTTCTTTGGAGTGTGACGAGTTTCAAGCGAATGTTAAAGAATGTGTGTTATGGAGAGCTATTGAGTACGCACATGTGGAATTTGACGTTGTTGGCGTATCCGCATTTCTCGAGAGGCATTATCCCGAGACATATACTATGCATCTTCCATTTGGCGAGATGGGAATTACTCCCGATGATTTCCATAGAATCACCGGCTTACCAATTGAAGATAATGTCTTAGAGAAGGCTACAACCCCTCGATGAGTTATGAAGCTCTTGAAGAATTGGCTCTAAAATGTCTAGGATGGGATGCAAGAAAGTCTCCATGTTAGGCTCATACATGATACACCAACCCAACATTCTATCCGGATTAAATGCAGGCCAATAAGAGGTTCCACATATTGGAGGCAATGGACAATCGGGTTTTAAGGAGGCCTATAAAGTGGTTGTAGTTAATCAATGCCATCACACATCTCCTTCGTTTGAGTTGCTCGACACATGCGGTTGTTTTCGGGGTGAAGGTGAAACTAGCATATTTTGAGAAATAATGAACCACACAATTGAATGCCTCGGCGATTAAGTGTCCACATATAGGCATTCTCATCCAATAATCCGATGTTATCGGATGGCCCCTATGAAGACGACGTTGATACCTAACAAATTGCTCATTTAGACTACCCTCCCCATCGCACAACATTGTCTTGTAAAAGGCCGGATTCTCCTTTAGTTTGAACAACAACCTTTGCCTTATATGAGTGATTGCGCACCCATTATTTCGCTTCGCACCTTCGATGAAAGGCCCAAGTTGTTGATTGACAACATGAAAACCACAATTACCATCCGGAGGAACGTCGACGGTGGAAATAACGTATTCTCTAATGTATAGAGGTAGATCATTCAAATAGTCTTTATTTGGAGCCTCAACCTTCACGTCTATGGAAGATGGTTGGATGGGGCACATTGGAGACTTAAGCTTCACGTCGACGGAAGATGGTTGACTTGGTTGTGATGGACACATCATACCTTTTTCTCTTCAAATCTCGCTCACTTGTTTCTCCTTTCTCCTCAATACTCCTACCCCCGTTTGTTGGTTTTCTCCAAGTACATTGCCATGAGTATACTCATGAGCCGAATGATCTCTAGTAAATGGGGTTTGCTCACTTTTCTTCTTACGTAACACCTTTGCATATTCTCTTAGTTGCTTTTTAGTTTCTTTTTTGCTTGGTCTACCTATGCGTTTGCCTTTTGACGGTTCATAAACATTCTCCGAAGTTTGTGGATATATGATTTTCCTCATGTCATCCCAAAAGATTTGTTTTTGGAGCTTGTTCATGCCACGATACATCTCTAGTACGGTTCTACCCATTTCATTATCACCAAACTCTTCCCCGGCTTCTTCTCCCTTTGGAGGAGGGATGAAACTTAGATGCTTCCAAAATGGATCAATGTCGCTTAAAGGGATTACGCCATGCTCGTAGTTGATTATCATATGACGACAAGGTAGTCCCATAGACTTCTTCATGTTACATACACACACCTCATCCGCCTTGGTTTCCCACATATCAATCAACTCGACTTCTATAATCAACAACTTCATACATTGCCGAGATATGTTGTAATGGATTCCCTTGAACAATGGGTGGTCGGCATATTTTCCGTTCATTTTGAATATACGGCTTTTTTGGAACTTCTCTTTAATTCTATCAATGTCGCGCTTGAAGTAATTTTCCATAGCATTCCACACGGTTACGAAATTATCAACACATCCAAAGAGATTCTTCTTCAACCGATGGTGAGCCGACTCTACCAAACTTGTCGCTTGATTTCCCAAGTGTTTATATTGGTTAGTATAGGCATTAACAAACCTATCTTTGTGTGGTTCCAACCATTGGTGAAGAACATACGACACAACACCGGGGTAATCGGGAGTATCCCGATGGGCAATAAACTCCGCAAGATTTAGATGATACTCTTCCTCGGTAAGAGACCAACACAATGATTCCCATTCACCGTTAAAGCAACCCATTTAGTGTAATTTACCTCGTATAGTTTTTCAACTTCCTCTTTTGCATCAGCTCGTTCATGTTCCGGTAGCATCTTAATCTCTTCATATCCTTTTTTCTTGGGTGGACAAATTATTGGCTTGCACCTATTTATCAAATTACACCATATATGGAACGTACAAAGCATATTATGTGCTAATGGGAACACTTCCTCTATTTCATTCATCAATGCGACATCATTATTCGTCACTATAACCCCGGTAATATCATCACCTCGGAAGATTGCCTTAACTTGTTTTAGTGCCCAAATGTAACTAGGTTCTTGCTCATCTCTTAAGAAATAAAACGCCACGGTAAACGGTGACTTCGTCGAAGTACGCCCAACAATATTCAACAATGGCATCTCGCACTTGTTCGTCTTATAAGTGCAATCCATTATTAGAACTTCATGAAAGCATTAAGCCAATTGAACACTCGTGGGATGCGCAATAAAGAGTTGTGTTATCTCTCCTTCCGAATCCACATCCTTTTGAACCGCGTATTTTTTCTCTTGGGCCAAAAAAAAACAATTGTTGCATTACTTGTCTATCTCTCCATTCCTTCTAATTGTCTCAATTGCATTGTAAATTGTGGACAAAGATGAGTGGTTATCCTTGTTATCCTCCTTTAGTATTTGGAGCATTTGAACAGGTGAAACGCCCATTGTCCTCATTTTAGCTACCTTGTCCATCTCTTTAAAAGTTAGCTTTGCCGCCATGAAATGTCCTTCAAGATGCTCCGGACGAGGATGATTATGACAACCTTGCATAACCCTGTAGAGAACCCATCCACCCAAATCTTCGTTGTAATTAAATGCAAGCTTGATTTAATCTTCTTTGAGAAAGTTCTGTTCTTCCTATTTGTCTTTCCTTTATAAACATAACCCTTCCTCTTGTGGCTTTTATCGGGATCACCGCTTCTCTCACAAACCATTTCAAAGCGAGTTTTGCTTTCTCTCTCATTCAATACTAATACGCACATGTCTTTTTGTGCATGTTGTCTAGCCCAACTCTTTGCATCTTCCGGATTTTTGAATACCAAGTCATTCATGTAGTGATGGGATGTGTCAATACCACAAACAAGAAACACTTACAATTTCGGCAATGGAATTGTAGTTTCCAGAAAAATTTTGGCAATGTAAAAATTTCGGCAATGTAAGTGTAGTTTCGGCAATGTAATCGACCCTGCCGAACACAAAGTTCGGTTATGTAGTTTCTAGAAAAATTTTGTGGCCTTACCGAAATCGATCTTTATATTTTCTATGGTAAAGTTCTGCCATGAAAATGAAAAAATCGACTAAACCGAACTTATAGGTTCGGTTACCTACTATCTATATAATTATTTTGCGATCTTGCCGAACTTAAAGTTCAGTAACCGATGTATTTAAATCGACTAAACCGAACTATGAACTGTAAACTCTATAAAAATAGTTCGGTTACATTTTCCGGAAAAACATAACCGAACTCTGAAAAACCTCTATTAAAATGTAGTTCGGTTACCTGCGTCTGCTAAATTTAGTAACCGAACTACACATTCAGAAAGGTTCGGTTACCTATGCTGCAGACTAGATAACCGAACTAGGTTGACCTAACAGAAATTTTTCCAGAAATTTTCAATTTGGCCAAATTTTTGCACAATTCAAGCTACATTAACTAAATATGAGACATACCTGAGTACCCATAGCTTCATCTTCAGGTTGTGGCTGATAAAATCCATCATTTGGTTTGTTAGCTTGAGTTTGGGGCAAAAAGCTTTCATTATCTAACAAATAACTCATTTCCGGATCATTAGAAGTATTGACAAATACACTAGGAGGTGAAGGGGGTTCTAAATCAAATTCTGAGGATGAGGTATCATCACATGAATCACCCAAATCATAATTACTAAACTCAAAAAAAGATTTTTTGGGTTCACCCATCTTCTTCTTCTTATTTCCTTCTTCTTCTTCTTCTTCTTCTTCTTATCTCTCAATAATAATGTTTATAACAAAACAATCCCATTTATAACTCACTAATCACTAATCACTAACTAATCAGTTTTTAATCATTACACTAACACCAATTAATCATCACACTAACTAAGTTAATCTTCAAGGGCAAAGTTGATATTAAAATAAAAATTAGATAAGGGGTGACTCCATATTACTTCCAATATCCACCCAAAAACTAAGAGAGTCCCCAAAAAAACGGTTCTTCACAATAGAAAAAGGCAAAATATAAGCATCCCCCAAGTTAAAACATTGCTAAAACAACAGTACAACACGATTGTGTTAAGGGTGTGAAGCCAGTTTAATTTAGGGATGAGGGTTAAGTTTTATGGATCTTTGGTTAAACTTGGTCACAACTCCAATCCATCCTGAACCTATTCAAATTCAGTCCCGATCAAAAAAAATTGACAGATCTAACTAGGGAACATAGAAAAAAAAAAGTTCAAAAATGTTTATTATTGTAGAAAGTGTAAATGGGAACAAAAAAAAATGTTAACCAACTAAACATGAATCAAATTTAGGTAGTAGTAAAAGACTACACTAGAAACTCTTTCATATTTAATTTCCTGATAGAAATTTACAAATGAGAAACTTAACAAAAATGTGAGTACAAGATACCTTGAACTGATTTACATGTCAGTTATTGGATCTGAAGGCGACGAGAGTAGTTGGTGGTTACTCAGTTATATCAAAGCAAAGTTTAGCTTCATCCCAAGGACCATTGATCTCAAATTTGTATTCCTGAATTTTTATAAGCCAATATGGACAAATAACTGTGACAAACACCAACAGACTCAACAACAACACAAATAACAGTCGGTGCAACGTGAATACAAACCCTAAGGTGACTACCATTAACCCAAATGAGAACAAGAGGTGAAGAACGAAAGAGTACTTCTTGATGCAGTATGTGATGAGCGGGGCAAAGAGGAAAACCTGCAAGGAGAACAGAACAATTGCAAACACTTGTAGTCTTGATGGAAGACGAGAGGCAATTAGTACAGAAGCCACAATAGAAGCATTTAAAGAGATGTTGCTTGTCAATGTCGGATTAGTAAGTGCCCCAGGTGGTCTAATTGTGGATCCTGCGTAATCGTGTAAGAAGAGATGTAGTACAAGAAGTGAAGCCGTAAGTGCCCAAATCGAGTCAGAACTGATTGACCTGGTGAGTGTGTGGTAGATAGGAGCTAATATATATAATCCGCTAATGAAGAAGGAAATGTTGAGAAGATAATTACAGAGAAGACGAATGGAGAGTTTTTTTGCTGTTAAGAGAAGAACTAGAAATCCTGATCCTAAGAGACCCACGTCGAGGATCAACAGAGAAGCCTCACTAATGTTGGATTCTAGTGTATAGGTCCAAACACAAACTACTAGAGAGACAATACACAGATACTGAGAGATGGAAATCGAGTCTTTCATAACTTTGACCAAGTCACGTTTTACGACATTGGCGTTCATGACCATACCTTCGAGGAAAGATTCATCTGTGTAGTTGTCATCATACCCAGGTTGCATTCCTCCATATGCAACTTTACGCCACTTGGGCCGAGAAGGAGATAAAATCTCTTCGCACGCTTTATCCATAGGAAACCAAAGGTGTATGCAAATATACGTTTGAATTCACCTAATTAACCACAAGCTCTCACCAACCATATATCCTAGAACCCTGTCCAAATAGTTCAATGATGTCAATATAGTGAGAACAGAACAAGCCTAAAAAAAAAAGCAAAACTGACTCACTGCATGCTTGCGGTATAAAAAAGGAAAGAAAATTATGAGTTTAACTAGACCATTTAATCTAATACTAAACCGAAAAGAAAAACTAACAGTCTAACACTTGCAATTTATAATTAATCCTCCAATTGATGTGACTTTCTAGTCTCTATAGGAAGCCTAAAAGATATATATATATATATATATAAGGCCATCTTCTTTCATACCTGATATGATTTTCAACAGTTTTTTGTTATATTTCTTTCAAACCAGACGCAGGCATGTGATGTGACCAAAAAATGTGGTACCTAAACAATATTAACTTTATATTCCCTCCTTACGCAGAGCTCATATGCAGAATGCAGAAAGAACTAGGCTGATGTCCATAGTGAAAGCTATAGGAGATTCTAATTTCTAGTTCATCTTGATGTAAATCACCAATGCTATCAAGATAGAGACCCCTGCCCCTGCATATCTGCAACATTCTGTAGTATTATCCTCATTACCAACTTAATAAGACTATAATGTCCTGTACCTGTAGTATTATCCTCACTACCACTTAACAAGACGCCTAACTTCATCTTTAATGCCAACTCTTAAGTATCAGACTTCATGTCTCTTGATAGCAAGGCAAGAGGAGAACCACGGGCTTCCTCTTTATTAGAAACAAGCTCATATGAACCTGATCTGCTGCTGCAGTTCTACCTTTCCCTAGATCGCATTGGATTAATTAGACAATACCATTGTATTGGTTCCGCTTCAGAACAATCAACGGCAACCAAAACTAATCCTAGTTCAGCAAGCTTCATTGATTCCAGTTAAATATGTAACGTTCTGCAATTCTACAACATGAAGAAGCTGGCGTATCCGGATTGTCAATAGCGACAAATCTCCTATGCTAAACTTCTGTTGAGCCTTCAATATATATGGTAACCTCATATCAGTGATATGTGATGAGCTTTCAAATGAGTGAAACTGTAACTGGTTTAAATGACACTGAAATGTATGAGCATCAGTTTATTGACAATTTGAAAAGACAGTCACAGTGTCATGTGCTATGCAATGTGAATTATTTTCAGCATGTCATGTAAAACCAAAGTCTATCGTTTCCTGTGGCTGAAGTCCATCATTAACAATAGAAGGTAAACTGAAACGCACATATATGATTATGATGACATTGATCATTATATGAACCAAAGTAAGATCTAGATATTTGGAATGCTTTTCTGAAAAGTGAAATACTCATACAGCTTAATTATCCCTATTTTCAATTTTCTACTCACAACGTAAGAACCCAAATCAGAACTAACATGACTACTACTAACTGTAGCTTCAATTATATATCCTCATGTTCCGTCAACACATTAAGAGGGCTATACGATATATCAGGTGTGGAAGTAGGCCAGCATTTCTATTGGAAAATGGTGGTTTCCAAGTCCATGCCCAAGTCCTTATTACGTCATGGGTTTTATAAAATTTAACACTGACATGATAAAATTTCAGCCCTAATTTATATTTCTACAGAATCTGAACTAAACAAATTCATTTCTACAAATTTATATAGGATGTCGTTAATTCACAGACCAAATTGTGGAGATAGATTATGATTATGAGAAGGTTCTCAATGTCTTCTTCGATTTGTCAAGAAGAGAGGGTTCTATTTTATTCAATCGTGCACTTGAAGATTTTACTGTTGCTGATTTTCATTTGCTCACAGGAAGAGACCTATCTATAGGGAGAGATGGCACAGAAATCCGTTAATGACCTGTGGGTAGGAATGAATTTCAATTGATTATTTCCATTGTATTGCTATCAGTTAAAACCCAAGTCAATTACAATAAGACACTTCAGAATCCGATTAGTTATTAATAAGATATAAAGACAGTTCTTTGTTTCCTTGACATTCTATAGTCACTATAAAATGAATGAAGCAGATATACCAATCCCTCGCGGTTGCATTGTTGCTAAAATTTAACACTCAATCAACTTTAGAAATCGAGCCATTACTTACTTGTACCGTTTGCTAAAGTTTAACCTCTCTAATAATAACGAGTTTGGTACTACTCTCTAGTTCCCCTAATAAGCTATTCTACATAAACTGAAAATCAATGGTGATTTCTCTTATACTTGTATAGTTATATTTGTAGTTGTATGCCTTTATGAATCCTTATCTCAGCTAAATTCGAAAAGTCTCTAGCGACTGCCAAAGTCGATGTCAAAAGTCAAATTGGTTAGTAGACATCTTGTATTTCTATCCAAGGTTTGAAAAACGGGTCACGGCTCAGATCACGGATACTAGGTGTGACCGTTATAATGCGTTTTCTCAGGTGTGAGCATGTTTTGGGCCAAAAACGCGTTATATAGTCAAAAAACGCGTTTTTTGGACGTTTTTTGAAAATAACGGGCGTTATAACGGTTACATAGGAAATAAAAAAAATTATTGATCCAATTTCCTATGCGAAACGGTTATAACGTGCGTGAAAACGTTTTAACGAGTCTAAAAAACGTTGTTACAAGGTATTTTAATTTTTTAATACTCCCCACGTCCCTAAATAGATAACCTATTAATTATTAAATTTTGTCCAACTAATAGAGGACCTATATCATTAAGAAATTCTAATACTACCATTTTATTTGATTATTGTTAGTATAAGAAATGTATATAATTCGATAGTCATGTTTATATTCTTTACATAGGTGTTTTAAAATGCTTTTCACTATACAATTTACGAAAGTTTGATAAAATTCGTCGGTAAAGCTTTTCACTATACAATTTTCTAAAGTTTGATAAAGTTTGATAAAATTCGTGTCCAAATCATGTACCCATTTTAGTCTTTAAAATTGGTGAATCCAACATATGATTCTCGTTACACTTCCGATCGCTCTGACCATGGTGTTCAACATATGAACAAAGGATATAATTCTAATATTGATAATAATAATGAAATAGGTAACAATAATGATGATACTAAAGGAGGTTATGATAACGATAATGATGGTTATGATGATGATGATACTTATGAAAACGAAGATAGCCGCACTCCGACAACGATGACTAAGATGTGGAAAGGAACCGTCGAGAACATAGAGAATACTTGAAAAAATGTGGTGGTCGTAGTTGGTTCGCGTAGCTTTTTAAATGATGAATACTAGTTTAACAATCCTATGTTTTTTAAATTTGTAGTTTTAATCCTATAGTTAGTTTCCTTGTATCATTTAAAAATATTTAATTCAAGTTTTCACTTTCAATCCGAGAGAAGAAAAAAAAATCAAAAAAATGGTAAGAAAGTTATTTACACGGTTATAACATGCGTGATAACGGAAAACAGATTTTTAAAAACGCACGTTAAAATGTTATTTAGAAGAAAAAAACATTCAAACTAATTTTAGAAAACGGTTACAACGTGTATGAAAACTGAAAAACGGTACTATAAAACTGCCGTTTTTTCCTATTTATCGGCCTAATAAAGGCACGGGGTTCGGGGACCCTCACGACCACGGTATATGGGCGTGACCGTTTTAACGGTCGTTTTTTCGGTAAAAACAGACGTTTTTAAAACCTTGTTTCTATCCTTAAAAAAAAAAAAAAAAAAAAAAAAATAATCTTGCATTTCTAATTTAAACAGAAATACACCACAAATTTGTTTAAACACCATTAAAACCAAATAATAAGCTCTTTCACAGGGAATCAAATACTGAACCCATAATAGAGTAAATTAGAGGGAGTATATTATAAGAGTACGTTAATCACAGATTGCGAATCTAATTGACTACCCTAGGCTAAAGTTTTATAAACCACATTCAAAATGTAAATTCTAAGAGAATGTTAATCAATATCTGTTGTGAGTGTTTCAAGAAATTGTAAGTGATTCATAAATGTAAATGTAGGCTTAAGCATTATAATGTCAAGAATTTACTAACCAAATTGCAGAGAGATAGAGAAGCAGAGGATATTTTCTGCAATCAGTTGATCTTTGAACCTTTCCGTCAAATGCGTAGAATTTCCATCTCGAGGAATCAATTTGTGTTCTTAATTTTGGATTTGGAATTATATGGTTCGAATCTAGGGTTTCGACGGCTTCAGAGAGACAGAATCGAGGTAACTAAACCCAAGTACAAGAAACGGGTCTTCTGTTGAGATGTTTGGAGATTTCTCTAATTTTGGTGAAGAGTGTTTATAACTTGATTGAAGTCTCAGTAGAAAGTGATTCTCAGTCCTTTTTGTTGTTTTTTTTTCCTGAAGCAGACTCTCCGTATGTAATAAATTAGTACCAGGGAAGTCGATTTTTTTTTTTTTTTGGGGTAGAAAGCCCCTAGGCAGAGTACATAGTGTGAGAACTGTTGCTGGCTAGCAGACTACCAGTTATCTCCATGTTCAAAAGGATGTTATCCATATCTGGATTAATAGTTACAGTACCATTGTTTTGATTGTCTACAGGACTAGTAATAAAATTGTTTGACAGTAAAGTAATTAGACCAGTTATAGAGTTTTGGTCCCAACTCCTAGTTGTATTGCAGTTTATACTCAGAAAAGCTAGGTTAACTGCCAGTTAATTTTCCCTGTCATTGATTGTGCTCCATGTACCAACTTCAAAAACTTCCTTCCCATCATTGTTCAAAGTGAATCTTTCTCCTATCTTCGCAGCATGCAGACTTCTGATTAGCTTTATTAGTTGGCCAGAGTTTGATTCAAATTTCATCATGCTTCCTAATTCCGCTGCCCAATTGTAAGCATCAGTAGCTGCTTTCTTTCTCATTGTTTCTGGAGAGTTTTGTTGGAGACATGCTCCTTTAGCTCCTCTACAGGTACCTGTATGATCAAAAAGTAGAATTCACATTCCAAATAAATTATTCATAGGGTTGCAGATGAGGGCTATGTTAATTTTCAGAGTAAAAAGCATTGGAGCTTGCCAAATTATTCTGAATTCAATAATTTGAGCTTCAGCTTCTTTTTTGGTGTACTCCACATGCATTGGGTTTTTTTTTTTTCCTTTGTTTTTGCTGCTATAGTAGTATTGATATACAAAATGATCTCCTTAGCTATATGACCTGCCCTTGGTTTTTGATTTTCAAAAGTTAAGTTGCACCTGGCTTTATACACATGCCATAGCACAATTGCGCATAATTCAGGCCAGCCTAATGTTTGAGCCTCATTTTTCCTGAGGGAAGTCGACTGTCCGTGGTTTTTGGTTACGTTGTTAGCTAGGCCTACTATTTTTTTTTTGATACCAATAAAAATTTATTAATCTCAATGAGGTTCTGGCACATTGTGCCTTCAAAGTACAGATTGTAACCAAGGGGAGTAATCTTTATACCCCTCTAAGTAAAGTTTATCAACTCTGACCTTCTTAGATATGATATCTGCTACACAGTTACCATCTCTCTTGACATGAGACAACTTACAGTAACTAAAACTAGAAAAAACAACTTTAATCTCTTTTAGAGTTTTCTTATTTTCCCATCTGATTTGTTCATTATCAGTGGTAACGAAACTAACTAAAACTTCAGCATCAAAATTTAAGTGGAAGTTGTCCAGCTACATACTTCTCATCCATTTTAGAGATTCTAGTATATCCAGTCCCTCCCCAGCTTCAGCATCCATTACTCCAACTGCATAGGTGCCCCTGATTCCTTCACATTCACCCGTATCAGAGTAAAGCACCATTGCAGTGCCAATTTCATTAGTGAGGTGACTGAAAGATGCATCCACAAATAAAGTAAATTTATAATTCTTTTCCTGCAACACAATTTAAGTATTAGTATCTGCAGTAGTAGGATGTGTAGATAAATAAAAATTATGCAAATGATGCTGAATTCTAGAAGCAGTCGAAGTAGGATTTAGAATTTTGTCTTGAAAAACAGCTTCACAACGCTCCTTCCATATGACCCAACATCCTATCATAAGAGTACTCTTCCATTGGTTCATATCTTCAACTCCAGTATTACCCACACTGTTGAACCAAGATATAATCCATTCTTGGATTGAAGAACAATTATCTTTGACCTGATCAATATTTATGTTAATTATCCTCCACACTGCTCTTGCATGAGCACAGCTGATGAGAAGATGAAAAAGAGATTCTATTTCATTGTGACAAATGCAGCAATCCATCTCTATGTCTCTATTGTACTTTGTGCTAGCCGAGTTTGTTGGTATTATTCCTTTCAAACACTTCCATATGAACATCTTTATTCTATGAGGCAGCTTCATGTTCCACAAATCCTTCCATATTTTCTTTGGTACAGTATTTAAAGTTGCTTGATTATTGACCCTGTTTTCAACTAGTTTGTTGTAAACACTTTTTACTGTAAATTTGCCATCCTTAGTATATTTTCATCTAACAACATCTTCTTCATTTGGAGATATAATCATCATATTGATTCTGTATTGAGTAGAGGGACATTCCAGGCAGTTGAATCTGGCAGTATTAGATCACTCACTAAGTTCTTTGACCTGATCAATATTTATTCTAGTTCTTTTCCCATTATTAACTTCCATACAATAATTTCCTTGAAGTACTTGCAAACCCACTTCAATACCCCTCCATATCCATGAAGTATTATGCTTTTTCTTCATTTTTGAAGTATTTAGCTTTAAGTACCTGAGTAACCAGCTGATCTTCTTGAGTACAAATCCTCCAAGCTAACTTAGTTAATAGGGCATGATTTAACATCTCAATATATCTGAAGGCCAATCCTCCTAAATCTTTAGGAATACACAGATTTTGCCATGAAATGAACTTAGTACCTCTGTTGCCTTTATGCCCCCACCAAAACTGAATTTGTTGAGAATCAAGTTTTTTAATCAGTTTCTTTGGTATCTTGAATGTACTCATTTGATACAAAGGAACTGAATTTAGTACAGCTTTGACCATTGTTGTTCTTCCAGCCTGTCCAAGGTTGATGCCATTCCAACTAGATAATCTTCTTTCAAAAGCAGTGTTAATTTCTTCAAAGGAACTGACTTTAGATCTGCCAATAAGAAGTGGTGAACCCAAATACTTCTCCTTCTTGTCCATATAATTAACCCCAAGGATGTTTTTGAGAATATTACAAACATCTGGATCCATATTGTTGCTAAACAAAATGGAAGATTTGTCAAAATTAATGACTTGACCAGATTGTGAACTAAAAACTTGCAATAATTGCTTGAGATTATTCACACTGGTTAAATTAGCTTGGGTAAATATAAGACAATCATCTGCAAACAATAGATGATTAATAGGAGGAGATCTTCTTGCATCCTTAATTCCTTTTATTTCTTTTGATTGATGAGCAGCAATAAGGGATCTTGAAAATTATTCCATTGCTAAAATAAAAAAGGTAAGGAGATAGAGGATCTCCTTGCCTTATCCCTCTAGTTGGTTTGAAATCCTCACAGGGAGAACCATTAAGAAGTACAGAAAGAGTTGTGGTACTAATACATTGTTCCACTAAATGAATCCATTCTGCAGAAAAACCAAAACTTTGAAGAACTTTCACTACACCAAATTCCCGGATTAGTAACAGGAATTCGTAACGGTTTATGGGCCGTTACAAATTTCCCGTTACAAATGGCCGTTACAAAAAATTTGTAATGGTGGAAGCTGTTATTAATATCTTAAAAAATTGTGAACAGAGGACAGCCAACATGAAATTTTTTATAGGCGTGCCACCACACGCTTGGTCACACCTGGGTCGTCACACTTGCAATTAGTGGGTGTGTCATTCACACGTCAGATATCGTGTTTCCACCCAAGATGAGTAACACTGGAGTATATTTCCACCTATGCGTGTGCCATTCACATGGGTGATTCTTTTCATCCCATGCCTTAGTGAGAATCGACCGATCGGTTTTTCATTTCCCATTTCTCTTTTCTCCATTTCTGCTCCTGCCTCTGAACCCTAGTGAAACTTCATCTTCATCTTCAATAATCGACAGCCAAGAAACATCACAGAAAGCTCTCAATCATCTTCAATCATCGACTTTGCTTCTCGTTTTTCATTTCTTTTCTCTCTTTTATCACCAGTTTTTCGATTTTAGGGTTTTTCATCGTCTGTTAATCTAGTTTAGGATTTTGATTTCATAGATCTATACAAGTCTTTCATCATCTGTAGGGTTTTAGTTTTTTCGATTTGTCATGTATGCTGAATTGAAGATGATTTGGTATCATTGAAGGAAGAAGAAGATAACTCATTGACCCAATTAGGTTTTTTACACCATACAAATCGAGAGAAAAAGGCTTCAATAAAAACCATGGATCGTCAAAATGGGTAAGTTCTTCAAACCCAAACATCATTTTTCAGTTTATTTCACATCTATGTTTTCAAATTTTGGTTTAATCGCAATATTGAAATTTAGGGTTTTTGTAAAACTGATTTCAGGGTTTTGAGAATTAGGGATTTTGTTTAAAACATGAAATCTATTGGAATTAAACCAACAGAATTAGGTGCGGTTAGTTTAATTTTAGTTTGTCTCTGTTTTATCTTTCTGGGTTTTGGTTATCTTATCTTTCTAGGTTTTAGTTATCTATTGAAAATTTGGTTTTTCTGTTGATTGTAGGAGTTGTAGCAGCTTCAGGGGGAGGTGGTTCTGTATGGAGTTGAGTAGATTCTGAAGCAGGGGCTATGAAGATGAATCTGACGAATCAAAACCAGAAAAGTGAATGATTAAGATGATGAAGAAGATGAGATTAGTAGAGAGGTTTGTTCTTTGAACTGCATTTGCGATTTTGTTTTGGTTTTTCTTTTTATCAGGGGAATTCGGGAGTGATGATTATTAGATCGATGCGTAGTAGTATTTTTGTTGTTGGTGATGGTTTATGAACTGGATTTGTTGATTTTGGTTCGACTATTTTTTATTTTATTTTTATGAACTAGTCTTTTTGCTGTTGTTGGTGGTGTTTTATAAATTGTGTCTGTCGATATTTGCTGTGGTTGTTCGTTTTCCTGGTGGAATTGAGGTTATTAGTCAAATTTATAATAGACATGATTAATCTTTAAAAGCTATTGTTGGTGGTGTTATTAGTCAAATTTATAATAGACATATTTAATCTTTAATGGTTAGTTCTGATATGTTTTTCCATTCTGTTAATGTTATGCTTTGGACAGGATAAATGAGGAATATGAGTGTAAGTGCAACTGGGAGGGTTCTAGGCCAAAAGGTGTTAAGGCAAAGAAGAAAGAACCACACCAAAGGTGCCCAAGACTCAATCCCCCATAGCCATCTTTCAATCTCCTTCATCCTCTCAGACTACCGAGGATGCAAAAGATAAAGTTTTAGTGGATCCTACAAAGAACACAGCAGATGGGAAGCCTCCACCACGGTAGGTGTTAACTCTTTTTGTTCTTTGCTAGCTTTAAAACATGTACATGCCAGGTGTTTGCCAATTGGATTCTTGACTACACTGACAAATTAGTTTTGTTCTCATGAATATTTTGGATTGACAAATTAGTTTTGTTCTCATGAATATTTTGGATTGACAAGTTAATTTTATCTTATCTTTTGGATTCTGAATATTTCTTTAGTAGTTAAGTTAGAATTGTATGATGTATTGTGGATTTTTAATGTTTTTAAGTCAGATTTGAGGTTGTTAGGAACACAAATCAGGGGTAGAAACGCCTGTACAACAATTTGTTGCAGTTTTAAGACATGGGTTAGTAAGGAAAGAAAGTATAACAAAGGTAATTTCTGACTTGGTATCGATTTTGAATATTTGAACCTCAAATACTTGTAAAGTTGTAGAACGTGGTGAATTCTTTTTCTACGGTCTTGATTATATGAACTTTTTGAAAGCCGTATGGGGACTATCTCTTTAGGGTTCACATATGATTGAAGGGAGGATTGAGCTTGGAATGCTAGTGCTAGACCTTCTCTAGGTGATTTGGGAAGGTACTCAACTTTAGCTCGTTATCTCTACATGAAAGTAGAAGTTTTAAAAGCTTTTAGAAATCCAGAAAGTTCTTATATAGTTCATTTTATGTATCATGTGCAAGTAAGAGTACCATCTTGATATACTCTGCTGCTAGGGTATGTATATATATGCATTAACCCCTTTAAGATTTAATGTTGTTGCTCACCAGACTACTAACAATGTATTTGATCCACGCTTTCTATCTAACGAGGGGAAACCAAATTTAATATTGATCCATGCTTTCTATCTAACAACAGATTTAATGTTGTTGCTCACTGACTTTCTTTGGAAGCTTTAAAAGAAGACGATAAACCCTATAATTCAGTTAAGGGTTGTATCTTATACATATTGGTAAGTGATTTTGAATATCTGTTGTGTTGAATGTTTATGAGGGGAAACCAAATAATGACCGGAAAAGGGCTTGGGGCCGGGTACAATGTAAATGTTCCATGGGAGTCTGCAGGTGTTGGTGACGCTGATTATTTTGCTGTCTGGGATCATGTATTGATTCCTATTACCAAGGATTTTGATCCCGATATAATTCTTATCTCTGGAGGATTTGATGCAGGTCTGTACCTGACATTTCACTTGCGAAACTTCTAGCTTGTTCATATTGAGTTCTCATTATTTGTTATATCTTAACAATAGTTACATGGCAGTTTTGGAATGCCGGACCCGAATTATGGAGAGAGTGATGAAGATTGGGAGTTGTCTCCAGAGAAAAATGCTTCTCGCCATTTGGAGGATCTGGTAACATATACTTCAGATATCTTCCTTGGGAATTTTTGTCTGATATATCTCTAGTCCTTTACACACTATAAATAATGTATGTATTCCTTTAGAAAGTTTCTTTGAGAAATTTGGTACTTGGAGAAAATTTCTTTGTTATATGTTCGGCTTTCTTTGTTATATGAACCTCGAGATGAATTGAATGAATGTGATTATGAATTGAATGAATGTTCTTTTGCATAGATTGAAGAAATTGTTGTTGAGTGTGGTCATGAATGTATTGAATTTAGAATTAGGCTTATTTCAAAAAAATATCTGCTGTGTCGGCCTTGACCTGGTCAAAATTGACCAATTTTGACCAGTCAAGGTCGACTTGCCAGAAGAATTTTTTCATTTATTAAAAAAAGTTCAGTAACGGCTCGAGCCGTTACAACAGCCCTGTTGCAAAAAAATTCGTAACGGCCCTGAGCTGTTACCACGTGGCAAATTCGAACGGCTCAAGCACATTACGCAGGGTTACAAAAAAAATTCGTAACGGCCACAAAGCCGTTACAAAAAAATGTAACACCCACTTTTGCAACAGGCGAGGGCCGTTACAACCCGTTTTTGTAACGGCCTGGTTCTGTTTCTAATCCCAGAATTTGGTGTAGTGTTTGAGTATGAAACTCCATTCAAGTCTATCAACGGCTTTACTCATATCCACTTTGAGAGCTGACCAACCACTTTCTCCCTCTTTTTTCCTCATGGAATGAATTAATTCATGAGCAATGATGGTATTGTCATTAATAAACCTTCCAGAAACATAAGCAGCTTGATAAAGGTGACACTATTTTGGATATCAAAGGATTCATTCTCCTAACCATTATTTTGGATAAAGCTAGGCCTACTATTTGTGAGCAGTATAGAGAAGCAAACAATGCAGCCGATTGTCTTGCTAAGATGGCGTGATCAAGTCTGGGTTCAACGTCCTCTGCCTTTTCTCCACTTTAGTTACTTCTTTTTGTTATAAACCTAAAGTTTAATTACTAAGATGCCCTTTGTGTCTAAGATTAGGGTTTACATACCTTGGGCACCAAGTCCTCTATCTATATAAATAGAGACTTGAACTCGTATTCTGATATAACTAATAAGAATTTTCTCTTCTTATCTCTCTCTATTTTGTGTTTCCTTCTCT
Organism: Papaver armeniacum; assembly: GCA_023531295.1. Classification (NCBI taxonomy): domain Eukaryota; kingdom Viridiplantae; phylum Streptophyta; class Magnoliopsida; order Ranunculales; family Papaveraceae; genus Papaver; species Papaver armeniacum. Next base: position 52,763 of record JAJJWW010015563.1, read on the forward strand.
ACTTTTCTATTTTACAAGACGTTATCATGCACGCTCTACACTGAACTGATGGTTACATCCAAAGCATAAAGGAGTTAATCTTATTGTTAATGATGCGAACACCTTAACAGAGATATACCCTAACTTTTGTTATTAAATATATTTTATAGTTATTGATTCATGTTTAAGCTTTTCATCTGCTAATACTCGTTTTCATTCAAATAGCAGACGTGTATGTGATTGACTCACTAATTTTTATTTTGTCTTTTATGTAGATCCCCTATATGAATTGATGTGGTTTTGAAAGTTGTAGTAAAGTGGTAAGAAATATGTCGTTCTCTCGAACTTGTGAAGGATTTTTTAGATTTAAATTCAAAACTAAAATAGAAAACACACTAAAAATTATAGCAAACTTAGACAAAGATGATATCAATATTAAAAGAAATGCGAGGCTAAGATTCCACTATTTTCCAAGTTCAAAGTGATTAAACCAATCCTTATATTTATGCAATTTTCTTGTTTAATTTGATTCTAAAATATTGCAACAAGTAGATTTTCAAAAGTAATAATTGTAAATACCAAGTATGAAGCATCAAAAGTCTTAAAACTAAGCATACTCCATCAAAATAAATCACAATCACTCAAACAAAAATCATATTCAATAATAGTTCAAGGCAAATAATCATATAATAATTGCAAATAAAAGATAAAATAGAATATAACATTTTTTGTTGGAAAAATAGCTTCCTTTATCGCCTCAGCAATGGGGTTTAGCTCCTCATATTAATCATGATCTCAAAATATTATTTTATGGTTCAAAAGTTGATTAAAAGGATGAGAAACAATAAATCAGGATCGCTTGCTTATTTGTAATGGTGTTACAAAGAAGCATTTGCAAAGGATCATTCTGAGTAACCCGTCTTATGCATCGTTGATTTGTCATTGAATCTAAGACCCCGAAACGACTGTCTTGATCGGCCTTTGTTCTTCGTGTTCTTGGTTTTGCAGCAGCAGAAACAAAACTCCAACTTGTGATTTCAACGCTCTGTGTTGTTCTAAACCTCCCCAAAGTTTGCGTACCCTTCTATGACTCATACCCAGGCTATATATACACAACAGCAACCCTAAAACTCGATTAAATCTCCTCTTTGCTTCGACAGAAAGTCACGGAGTTTTCCACTTTCCAAACTCTTCTCTACGCGTTTCTCAGCCGTACAGGTCACTCCAATTCCTTTATTAGATTGATCTCAGGGAAGATTATCTTGCCTCAAATCTCCCGTAACTGCCAAATATTATCAAGCAAAATCCCGTGAAACTTCACCTCCTCTGTTTCGCTCCAACACGATCATACAACCCAAGTTGATTGGTTGTAACACTTGTACCACAGCTGTTAGGCTATAACAGTCCAGTCCATCAAAAACCCGCGATTGAATCTCTCTAAATCCGCTGAAAAATCCAATTCCAAATTTGTTTCTCGCCGCACATGTTTTCCGCCTTTTTGAATTTTTGAATTCTTGAAGATGAGGTGCCCCCTATCCAGAGTAGGGGTGCCTTTAGCAGCTGCCTTGGGGTGTCCTGAGGGTGCCCCTTAGTAATTTGGGTACCCCTTATCCGTAGTGAGGGTCCGAATAGTAGATGTCCTCCAGGCGCAACTTTTCGAGCCGATTTTTTCCAAAAATGTTTATTGGCCAAAAATACCTACACAAACATAAAACACCATAATAAGTACAAAAATGAGCACTATCAATATATAGAATCGAGAAAAATTAGACACAAAAATGTGTCTATCAAATACCCCCAAACCTATTATTTGCTAGTCCTCGAGCAAAAACAAAAATAAAATCCTAACTCACTGTCGCAGGCATCGTCGATTGCATTTAGCGTATGCAATAAGCCTTTAAACCCCTAGGTGGCCCTAGTGGCCGAGTTATAGTCTCGGGAGGGTTTACCAGAGGTGTACCCACAAAACCTTTATAATCCAGACCCTAACTATCTACGCAGAACCTTGGAAGGCACTAAAGAATCTCCTTGGTTGGCATACTTATTGACTACGGGAGGAAGTACCCCGATGCGAAATTCCAATTGTTGTACATGAGTTTGCACTCAAGCATACTAAAATTCATATATAAGTCACAGAGCTCTACTCAGATAGTCGCACTATGGACATCAATATCCGGAGTCAAAACTAATCACATGGATAGATCAAGAAGATGGATATAGAGAAAAATATAGATGGCTTTGATGTTTACTAAGTGATTGGTGTTTCCCATATCTGTTTGAAGGCCTCCGCCAAAATGAACCTATCCTAATGGACTGAGATACTAGTCTGACTAATATCAACACACTGGTATATACAAGGGAACCAGTGGTCGATAATCCTAACTCTAGGTCACCGTAAGCGGCATATACAAGGGTTCCAAAGTGGTCGACTTTATTGAATTTATTCGGTTGGTCAAATGGTCTGGTCTCATTTTTTTTTTTTTTTTTTTTTGTATCTCAATCACTCTAATTCACCCTAGCATCGGTAACAACTTGATTCGTGGGCCCCACCTAATCACTTAGACGAACATAGTTTAAAAACAAAGTAAAATAAAAACAGAAGTGAAAAGGACTCAACGAGATATGGTGAAACTATCATGTTATTTCTAACACCTGAGCTCTGTGCTTTTATGAATAGACTCTTTAGATGTTGCCATCTAATCGATTGGTTCCTCAACTCCTACAACCAAAATGCTTCCATCCACTTAGATTGGTTAGTGCCATCCTTAATAAGCATAAATTTCTAGGCTCCGGAGTTTATTTATTGTAACAAAAAGGTAACAAAAGTTTCTACCCCACCCCCAAACTTAAATCTAACATTTTCCTCAATGTTTCTAATTAAAGAACAGTACCAAAAATATAAGTAACATGAGGAAATAGTAAAGAGAGAAGTCGGAAAGATAGTACCTGGGTGAAGTATAACCAAAAACCTAAAAAAATAATATACAACATAAAAACCGCCTCGATGGTCAATCAAGGTAAACAGGGTCCTCCAGAGGGACCTCCTCAACATCACCTGTAGGAAAAGGCTCTAAAAAGGGATTCAAACGCTGACCGTTAACCTTTGAAGAACTACTACCATCTGGTGTCTCAATCTCAATAGCGCCATGAGGAAAAAACAAGACGGACCACAAAAGGATCGGTCCACCGAGAGCGCAACTTCCCGGGGAATAGATGCAAACGAGTGTCATACAGAAGAACTTTTTGACCTGGAGAAAATGACTTTCGTAAAATATTCTTATCATGCACAAGTTTCATTTTGTTCTTATACTCCTTAGCACTATCGTATGCATCTCTACGAATCTCGTCCAACTCATTGAGTGGAGTTTTTACGTGAGCTCTGCCTTGTCAAGTGAAAAGTTTAAGTTCTTAATAGCCCAATAGGCTCTATGCTCTAACTCGACGGGAAGGTGACATGCCTTGCCAAACACTAAACGATAAGGTGACATTCCAATAGGTGTCTTAAACGCTTGATACGGTAAGCCCATAAGGCATCGGTAAGCCTCGACGACCGTCTTTCCTATTAGGATTAACGTTTTCTCTAAAATACGCTTAATTTCCCTATTGGAGACCTCTACCACGACCACTAGTTTGTGGGTGATATGGGGTTGCTACTTTATGGGTAATACCATATTGTTTCATTAAAAGTGCAAACGGTCTATTACAAAAGTGTGAACCTCCATCACTAATTATAGCTCGCGGCGTACCAAAACGTGTAAGTATGTTCTCTTTCAAAAACTGGACTGCGACCCTGTGGTCATTTGTTTTACACGGAACCGCCTCAACCCACTTAGACACATAGTCTACAACGACAAGTATGTAAAGATAACCAAAAGAATTAGGAAATGGGCCCATAAAATCAATGCCCCACACATCAAAGACCTCAATCACTAAAATAGGGTTCAAAGGCATCATATTTCTACGGGAAATGGTTCCTAACTTCTGGCAACGCTCACAAGAAACACAATAACCATGGGAGTCTTTAAACAACGAAGGCCGATAAAAACACACACGCAATATCTTAGCAGCAGTCTTCTTAGCACTAAAATGACCCCCACATGCATGTTCATGACAAAAGGAGATAATCTTGGACTGGTCACTCTCGGTATACATCTCCTAATAACTGTCTGGACAATACTTAAAATGAGATAAGGATCGTCCCAAAAGAAATGCTTAACCTCGGATAAAAACCTAGAACGATCTTGCTTACCCCAATGTTGAGGCATTCGACCCAAGAACAAGATAATTCACTATATTCGCATACCAAGGTGATTGGGAAACAGAGAACAATTGTTCATCAGGAAAGCTATCCCTTATAGGAAGGGAATCATTAGGGGAACTAACAACTAGCCTAGACAAGTGGTCTGCTACTACATTTTCGGCACCCTTTTTGTCTCTAATGTCTGGACAAAATTCTTGTAACAAAGGGATCCACCTAATCAATCTAGGTTTGGTATCCTTCTTAGACAAAAGGTATTTCAAAGCAAACATGATCAAGATAGATTACGATCTTAGAACCTAATAGGTAGGATCTAAACTTATCCAAGGCAAACACGATGGCTAACAGTTCCTTTTCGGTAGTTGTATAGTTCATTTGGGCATCATTCAGAGTTTTGCTAGGATAGTAAATCACATGAAGTAATTTGTTTTCTCGTTGACCTAGCACAACACCTATAGCATAATCTGAAGCATCACACATAATTTCAAAGGGGAGGTTCCAGTTAGGTGCCTGGACTATCGGGGCAGTAGTGAGTAAATTCTTAAGCTTCTCAAAAGCATCTAAACAAGCATCATCAAAGACAAACTTAACATCTTTTGCAAGTAAATTGCAAAGAGGTCTAGAAATCAAGCTAAAATCCTTAATGAATCGACGGTAAAAACCTGCATGTCCTAGGAATGACCTAATATCTTTTACGGTTTTTGGGACCTGTAAAGTCTTAATAAGGTCAACTTTGGCTTTATCTACCTCTATACCCTTTGAAGAAACAATGTGCCCTAACACAATTCCTGATTTAACCATAAAATGGCATTTTTCCCAATTGAGAACTAAATTCTTTTCCTTACACCTAGTCAACACTAATGTCAAATGATGCAAGCACTCATCAAAAGATGAACTAAACACTGAAAAATCATCCATAAAGACCTCTAGAAACCGTTCTACCATATCAAAAATATGCTCATCATACAACGCCGAAAAGTCGCAGGGCATTACATAGCCCGAAAGGCATGTGTCTATACGCAAAGGTACCAAAGGGACAGGTAAAAGTGGTTTTCTCTTGGTCTTCCGGGGCAATAACGATCGATTATCTTAGGAGTAGCCATCTAGGAAGCAATAATGACTATGTCCAGCTAATCTCTCTAGCATTTGGTCGATAAAAGGAAGGGGAAAGTGATCCTTCCTTGTGACCTTGTTCAATTTCCTATAGTCGATACGAGACACGCCATCCCGTGGTCACTCGGGTTGGAATTAACTCATTATTATCATTCTGGACTACAAGTGATACCAGATTTCTTGGGGACAACTCGAACGGGGTGACCCACTTCTTTGTCCGAAATTGGGTAGATAATACCCGCATCTAACAACTTAAGCACCTCCTTTCGAACTACCTCTTTCATGTTAGGGTTCGATTGACGTTGCATCTCCCTAGAAGGTTTGGAGTCTTCTTCTAAATGAATCGATGCATACACACAGAGGACTTATACCCTTAATGTCTGCTATAGTCCACCCTAAAGCTTCCTTATTGTCTTGAAGTACTTTTACTAGCCTACTTTCCTGATCACTATCTAAATTGGAAGCTACAATCACAGGTAAAGTCTCAGATGGGCCTAAAAACACATACTTTAGAGTGTCGGGTAGTGGTTTTAGGTCCAACTTAGAGGCTCTTCTAAAGAAGGAATTAAGGTAGTCTCAGGCGGTAATGGTTCGAACCTAGCTTTCCATCTATCAGTGTCTAACACAGGGGTAGAATCTAATAGTGCATTCACTTGTTCAATAGTGCTATCGTCGTCAAAATCTAAACCAAAATGGGATAGACAACTTTCTAATGGGTCCTCAGACAAAATGTTTGATAATGACTCCTGAACTAAGGCTTCTATCATGTTCACCTCTTCAACACATGTGTCATCTAACTCATAGGGTAGCTTACTGACATTAAAAATGTTCATCTCCATAGTCATATTACCAAAAGATAAATTCATCACACCATTTTGACAGTTAATGATCGCATTAGACGTAGCTAAAAATGGGCGACCTAATATCACAGGTATCTGGTTCTCTGGGTCGGGGACAGGTTGGGTATCTAGGACCCGAAATCCACTTTGGATAAATAAACTTGTCGACCTCAATAAGGACATCCTCAATAACACCTCGAGGAATTTTAACAGACCTATCGCCTAACCGCAATGTCATCCGAGTAGGTTTCATTTCACCAAGTCCTAGTTTGTAAGTACACATGGTACAAAGCCAGTAAGTTCACACCGGCTCCTAAGTCAAGTAAAGCTTTTCTACCCGGTGTTTACCTATTGTACAAGCAATGGTAGGGGAACACGGGTCTTTGTACTTTGGAGTTGTGGTGTTGAATGATTGAACTTACGTGACTAGCTAAAAAGGCTTTCTTATGGACGCTAAGTTTTTGCTTTCGCGTACACATATCCTTAAGGAACTTGGCATAGCGAGGAATTTGCCTAATTGCATCTAATAAAGGAAGGTTTATGGTAACTTGCTTAAAAACCTCCAATATGTCATTAAAGTTCGATTCCTTCTTTGTTGGTACTAATAGTTGGGGAAACGGGGCTTTAGGCACAGAATCAGACCTCTCAGGAACAGTATTGACATCATCAGAAACTTTATCAGTCCCCTCAGGTAGTGGTGGTCCCGAAGGGTGAGATCCTGAGGGGTGAACTACTGATATGTTCACTATCGGGCATGGTTACTCGATTGTCTACTACTCTACCACTCTAAGGGTTCTAATAGCATTCAACTGATTCGATGTTTTTACACCTACTTCATGAACTCCTCTAGGGTTTGGTAGTGTTTGACTAGGAAACTTACCTTTTTCTCTCAAAGACTCATTTATCAGACCAACCTGGGTTTTTAGCTCGGAAATAGCCTGACTATTTTCTTGTCCTATCCTGTTACTAGATTGTAGACTTTGTTCTACTGATAGCTGAAATTTTCTAGTTTGCTGAGTTAACAAGTTGAGAGACTCCTCTAAGCTTAGGATTTTCTTATCTGACTGATTCTGAAACTGAACTAGTCCTGAAGGATTCTTAGTATAGCCGAAACCTGGGGGAGCATTAGAATTACTAAACTGACCTTGATTCTGGCCCTTATACCACGAGAGGTTCGGATGGTTTCTCCAACCAGGATTATAGGTTTCTGAATATGGGTCAAACTTCTGACGGTTATCAAATCTAGTGTTATTATAGAGAGCATTGGCTTGCTCTTCATTATTCTGGCCTTCCCAAAAAGGCTCCAATCTACCACTAGTGTGACCCACTTCTAAGGCTTCTAACCTTTTCGTTATTGCAACAATTTGGCATCTGATTCATAGCCTCCTTCTACCCTATTAACGTTTCCTCTGCCTAGAAGAATTGTTTTCTGGGGTTCCCTATTATTTTCCCATTGTTGGGTCTTTTGGCGATTTCATGCAAATATGTCATCGCCTCATCAATCTGTTTGGTTTTCAAACCCACCTATACACATAGATTCTCTGTGGTTGTAGTGGAATAATCTAAACCCTCATAAAGGATCTGAACTAACCTAACCTTTTCGAGACCATGATGAGGACAATGGGCTAATAAATCATTGAACCTTTCCAAATACCTATACAAAGAGTCTCCCTCCGTTGAGAAAACGTGCGATTTGCGTCCTAATAGACGATATTTTGTGCCTAGGGAAAAACTTGTTCAAAAAGGCAGATGTAAGTTGTTCATATGTTTCTATTGAACCATAAGCCAAACTATATAGCCACGATTTGGCTTTATCTTTCAAGGAAAAAGGGAATAACCTGAGTTTCAAAGCATCATCATCAAGGTTTCTAATCTTTAGGGTACTACAAATTTCCTCAAAGTCCCTAACATGAAAATAGGGTTTTCATTTTCTTTCCTAAGAAGATTGGGAGCAGCTGCAAGGTCCCAGGTTTAAGTTCATAAGTTGCTTCCGTTTCAGCTAACCTGATACACGAGGGACGAGTAGCCCTAGTCGGGTTCAACAAGGCTTTCAAAGTTGCCATTTTTGGCACTATCGGAATATTAGGGATTGTCTCCCAGACGGACGTTCAAAAACGGACTCTTCAAAAATTGGACTTTCTAAATTGAGGTAATCGAGACGCTTAGAACTACTAGGTTTCTCTTTAACAAATCTACCTAGGGCGTCTCTTTTAAGTTCAGGCATGCAAAAGAATAAGGAAGGGGATTCTATGCAATCACAAATCAAGGCCGACTCAACCAGAGCAAACCTAGAGATTTCTAGTAAACAAAAAGCATGATGGCTCCACTTAGATTGTTTCTAGACTAGCTTCTAAACTTTCGAAAGGGAATTCGTTACAATTTAAGCAAACCCCTCTGGAATCAATCCGAGTCAAAGTAAGTTGAATAGAGGCGACGGAAGCTCGGTGGAGCTTTGATACCCAAGGCCTCACCGGAATTACAATGCGGCGCAGTCACGCATTCAACTCACAGAAACCTTTATGAACTTCGAAGTGTGCTTAAAAGAGTAACCAATATTTTTCGAATGACTTTCCTATTAAGCTCGTTACCCTATAGGTCTTGTTCTAGTCAAAATTTTAAGGCTTAGGTTCGCGTTACGTGTTCCTAAGGCGGGCAAGAAGAGAACGGTGATGAAATCCGAACCCTTATCTTGTATGGCCAGGCCTTGCCCTTTACTAGAAAATTTAGTATTCAAGTCCTCAAAGATATATGCAAACGAAGGAGTCCAAGAATCATTTGTGGGGAGATTCGCGAGTGTTTAGAGTCTTACCTCCCGCCCAGACGGGGATGAATCGGTTGTAGTCGACTTTGCCACTGACTCCTATGTCAGTGTACGAACCCAAGGTGCAGAGACAATATCGTAATTGTCCTCCTTCTCTACAAACAATTTATATTTAAAGTACCCTTCCGTAGGGTAAAAATAAAAAAAATAATGTCCAAAGTCCAAAAAGAAAAGAAAAAAAAAATTACAAAAATAATAAACCCTAATACAAATTTTTTCTTTTTTTTTCCTAAAAATAAACAAACCCTAAAAACAAAATATCTAAAATAAAATCGTCTTCTTTCTGTTCTTTTCGCTTTAATCTTTCGCTCCAAGTCTTTACGAAATCACCAGACTCCTTGGCTCAATTTTCTTTATGATACAGAACCTGTAGACAAAAGATAAATACCCAAAAACGTAAAAAAGAACAAAAATAATAAAAAAATAAAAAAAAATCACAAACCCTAAAAACAAGTCCGTGTCGGCGGCGCCAAAAATTGATGTGGTTTTGAAAGTTGTAGTAAAGTGGTAAGAAAGATGTCGTTCTCTCGAACTTGTGAAGGATTTTTTAGATTTAAATTCAAAACTAAAATAGAAAACACACTAAAAATTATAGCAAACTTAGACAAAGATGATATCAATATTAAAAGAAATAATGAGGCTAAGATTCCACTATTTTCCAAGTTCAAAGTGATTAAGGCTTAGTTTGGTATTGCTGCAGCTTTTGTAAAAGCGCTTTTCATTGTGGCGTTGTTGTCTTTGTCTTTGTGGAGAAAAAGTAGTTTGACGTTTGGTAAAATATTAACTAAAGTTAAAGCCGATTAAAAAAGCAAGTCAAAGTGTGTTTGGTAAAATATCAAATTCAATGTTGTTGTTATAGCAAATGACAAAAACAGATATATCTTTGAAAATAGTTTTATTCGATTTTATTGGGTTTAAAAATAATTAATTTTTTTTCTACTATTCAATATAAATTTTTATAATTTACTAATTGTTACCATCATTATGATTGTTAAAAAAATTATTTTACTTAACACTTTTTAAGATATATATATAACAAAAAATCAAACTAAAATTAATTAAATTATTATTTAATATTTTTTTATTATTGAAAAATGAAATGAAATAGTTTGAAAATAAAAATAATAATATTTAAAGACTAAATATAAAAATAAAAAATTGATTGTATATAAGTTTAAGGATAATTTTTGTCATTTATAAAATAAAATAGGGACAAAAAAGATAAATCAAGCATTAAATTTAGGTGGGACCAAAGCTTATGCTTTTGTAGCTTTTAAAAGCTCCTCCTCCCCAGCTTTTGAAAATTGAGGAATTTGGGAAGTGCTTTGGGTAAAAAGCACTTTGATTTTTTTTTACCAAACACCAATTTCAAAAATTATTGACATATATAGGTTTTGAAAGTGCTTTTGGAAAAATAAAAGCATTACCAAACTCAGCCTAAACCAATCCTTATATTTATGCAATTTTCTTGTTTAATTTGATTCTAAAATATTGCAACAAGTAGATTTTCAAAAGTAATAATTGTAAATACCAAGTATGAAGCATCAAAAGTCTTAAAACTAAGCATACTCCATCAAAATAAATCACAATCACTCAAACAAAAATCATATTCAATAATAGTTCAAGGCAAATAATCATATAATAATTGCAAATAAAAGATAAAATAGAATATACCACTTTTTGTTGGAAAAATAGCTTCCTCTATCGCCTCAGCAATGGGGTTTAGCTCCTCATATTAATCATGATCTCAAAATATTATTTTATGGTTCAAAAGTTGATTAAAAGGATGAGAAACAATAAATCAGACTGCTTGCAACGCTGTAATGGTGTTACAAAGAAACTGTTGCAAGGGACTGTTACAGAACCCGTCTTATGCACTGTTGATTTGTCGTTGAATCTAAGACCCATAACGATCGTCTTGATCGGCCTTTGTTCTTCTTGTTCTTGGTTTTGCAAAGAGTTAGAAACAAAACTCCAACTTGTGATTTCAACGCTCTCCGTGTTGTTCTAAACCTCCCCAAAGTTTGCGTACCCTTCTATGACTCATACCTGTGCTATATATACACAAAAGAACCCTAAAACTCGATTAAATCTCCTCTTTTCTTCTAAGCAGAAAGTCACGGAGTTTTCCACTTTCCAAACTCTTCTCTACGCGTTTCTCACCGACAGTCACTCCAATTCCTTTATTAGATTGATATGAATCTCGGGGAAGATTATCTTGCCTCAAATCTCCGGTAACTGCCAAATATTATCAAGCGAAATCCCGTGAAACTTCACCTCCTCTGTTTCTCTCCAACACGATTATACAACCCAAGTTGATTGATTGTAACACTTGTACCAGGCCTGTTAGGCTCTAACAGGTCCAGATCCATCAAAACCCGCGATTGAATCTCTCTAAACTGCCGAAAAATCCAATTCCAAATTTGTTTCTCGCCGCACATGTTTTCCGCCTTTTTTGAATTTTTGAATTTTTGAAGATGAGGTGCCCCTATCCCGAGTAGGGGTGCCTTTAGCAGCTGCCTTGGGGTGTCATGAGGGTGCCCCTTAGTAATTTGGGTACCCTTATCCGTAGTGAGGGTCCGAATAGTAGATGTCCTCCGGCGCAACTTTTCGAGCCGATTTTTTCCAAAAATGTTTATTGGCCAAAAATACCTACACACACATAAAACACCATAATAAGTACAAAAATGAGCACTATCAATATATAGAATCGAGAAAAATTAGACACAAAAATGTGTCTATCATGAATCTCAAATGACATACATGACTTGGACTTGGAGACATCAAGACTGCTGTAGACGGAAGTCGAGGACACACATCTGTGCACCGCGTACTTACTAACTCATTCTTACACAGTCAATGATGTTTTTCTTTTCTATGTGCATTTTATTTTTTATGAACATCATGGATTATTTTGTGTGGATTTTATATCTTTACTGCACCAATCGTGAGAAAAATCTTAGTGTTTCTTTTGGTGTAATTAAAATCCAGTCATCAGTCCTTTTATACTTAAAGGCTTGGGTGATCAACTTAGCCGAATAAGTTTGATCTTCCTTTTTCTCTAACTTTTTTTATTATGGAGAAAATAAAATTAATAAAAAGATAAAATCTATGGAAAGATGATCTACAATTTCTATTCCTTTCATGAAACTGTAATCACCAAAAATTGGTGTCATCGCAGATTTTATTACCTTTACGATAATAATCACATGCATGGTTAAGCAACCTCCGGCCAATTCAGTTTGGTATCTTCATCCAACGGATGAAGATCATGTGATTTTCACATTGAATTTCTACACTAGTCCAGAAAGGGCTTATTTACAAGAAACTATCAGTCAACCACAAAGTGGATTTTTCTTATGCGATGGCTAAATGGACAATATATTTTTTTTATTTTGTCGATTAAACTTTAGTAAATTTTACAAACCAAAATTGGAATTCTAAGAACTTTTAGCCAATTATTATTATTGATTTCTATTCCTTCAAAGAAATCTCCATCAACCAAAAAGTAGATTTTTTTGATGTTGTACAAATTTTCTTCTTCCTAATACTAATCTCCAAAATTGAGATCGTTCAACTTGATGTTGGAATATGGTAGGACGTAAAAGATCAGTGGGTGCGCACCCGACTTGTTAGCCAATATCATTAGTCCTTGTAGTGATTATATATATTGATCTTGAATGATTTTTTTTTTTTTTTTTTATAAATAAAGTGTCCAATAACTTCAATCTAAACCATTATTATCTCGTTGGCCTTCGAGGCAGGGACGGAGGTGGGGGTGGCTTAGGTAGGCTACAGCCCCCCAAAATATGTAAAAGCTTAACTGGGATAGCCTAAATCTCAAAAGAATACTAATTAGCCCAGGTAGAAATTATTAATAGCCCACCAGTTGACGCATTCAGATGACCAGCTAGCTTAAATTTCTTTGTGATGCTTAGACTTTAGTTAATTAGTTGTTTCCTTCTTCTATTTTTTTAGAGTTTGTAACATCCTTGGTTCCTTTTGATATATAGAATCAGGCTTCGTCTTTGTTTTAGGTTAGAAACTTTAAATCAGCTACGAAATTTAACCTATCAGCTACGGAATTTAACCTTATCCCAAACGTGTAAAAAATTATTCGGCTCGTGTTGTTTTCAAATATATACTAAAATTTGGCCAAATGCGGAGGCTAAAAATTAGCTCTTGTGTTTCCTTCTCTACTTTTCTATTTTACAAGACTTTTTTTATTTTTTGCTCTTTTTTCTTACTGGGATAAAAATGAGATTATATTGAATATAAAGTAGTTTACATATTCGATAAAGGCGAAGACTAGCAAATTAGCAAAGTGACTACAATCCTTGGAATACAGCTGCTGCTGCTTCATAGAGAAATTGGAAATATTCTACGTCTGGCATCTTTGGGTACTGAATCAGCAAGATGGTTCTTTTCTCGTTGCAGATAGATGAGAGAAGTTTGCTGCAGTGACAAAAGTAGTGTAGTTGGCATATGCAAATAATATCCTCCCTCAAGCCACCGTGGCTGGACCTTTGTATCGTTAACTGACTGCACCAGAGTGAGGCAGTTGCTGAATATTGTGGCCAATGATGGGGAGTGGAGCTGAGTCAATCAAAGAGCTACTTAGGGAGAGAGAGCACATAAATCTTTTCCAATGCTATAATAAACCCAACAGAATATTAGAGAATCAAATCAACTAAAAGTGCATGGTAGGGAGATAACAAATAAATCGAAATTCATAATTAAGGAACCAAAAAAAAAAAAAAAGAGAGAGAGAGAGAGAGTACCTGCTAGTTCAGCTCACTTCAGCAAATTAATAAAGCCAACAGATGGAGGATCTCCTCGCTGCTCGTCTCTTTGAATAAAATCCACATACAATTCATTAAGAAATGAGAGGGATTTCAGATCATAGGTTAAAGACTCTTGTACTTGGGGGCAAAGGGAGATAAATAATCGCCGAAGAGATTTCCATGTTTGTAAATCTGGCAGAAACTTTAGAACTATGCAATTTACCAATTCCAATGTCTGAATAGAGCTACTGCTGAACTCATGGCCAACCACGTTACCATTATCACTTACTTGAAAGCCTTTGAACTGTTTGCACCCCAATATTTGTAGAAGTTTAAGATTACAAACGTTTTGGAGTATGCTTAGTGGGAAGTATATAAACTCATCCACATTGTGTAAAAAAAGGGATGTGAGACAGTTCTGACTTCTCCCCATTGAGCTTACTAACAACTTGTAGTTTATCTGATCAAATACCACTGTTGTCAGAGAAGGAAATAAAGGGATTTCAGTCAAACTTCTGCAGTCATTGATCCTTAGATATTGAAGACGTGGGAGATGCACCATGATGGACGGAAGTTTTTCGATTCTTTTGCAGGTGTCAAATTCCAGTGAATCCAAATTTGGAAGACAAGATGGATCGCACATCCACTTTGGAAGGTCACAACCCATGAAGTTTGATATAATCATCCATCTCAAATTAGTGGGAGGTCGAAGAGCTTCAAATACTTGAAAATTACACGACTTCTGGTCCCAACTCATGCCCAACTCTTCTATTTCACCCCAAATCAGATACAGTACACGAAGATTTTGCTTTCCCTTCAAATTTGCTCTTTCACCATCTACTGGGTCTTTAACATTCTGAAGATTCTTAATACGTAGATTCACAAGAGAGTTCAGGTTTCTTAACTCTTCGATACCTTCATAACACCCTAGACTGTCTGTTGTTTTTTCGGCACCTTATAAATGAAATCTTGAAGGCAAACTAGTTTCCCGATACCCAATGGCGTTCCATCATTGGAGTATGAAAACTTTCTAAGTTTTGTCCAATTTATTACCTCTTTGGGAAGCTCACACCAGAAAAGATTCACATACTCGAGATTGTGGAGATTACCGCATGACTCGGGTAATACTTTGATCCCAGTACCCTCTAGATCAAGCGATCTTAGCTGGGTCAAGGATCCAAATTCTTTGGGCAAGGCTTCTAATAGTTGGCAGTCTTTGAAACTAAATATCTTCATATTCTTAAGCGAAGTTACATACTCTGGCAAGGCTTTTAATATCTTGCAGCTATTGACATTTAATGTTTGCAGGTGACAAAGGCTAGCAACGAAAGGAGGTAGCTCTTCAATGGGTGTAAAACAAATATCAAGAAACCTTAGATTTTTTAAACCAGTGACTGCTGAATCGGGAAAGGCTGTTAAACCATCGCAATGATTCAGATCCAGTCTTTGCAAATTGCAAAGACTTGCGATAGAATCAGGTAGTTGTACAATATCCGTAAACGAGATATCGAGGTTTCTTAGATTTCTTAAGGAACCGATGTTTTTAAGAAGGTTTTGAACATGGGAACACTTGTTTAATACCAACGTCTGCAAATTGTAAAGTCTATTAATAGACTCATTCTTTGTTGGTTCACTAAAACTTATAGAGCAAAGGTTGAAGTACCTTAAATGCTTTAACTTAGCAGACGACCATAAAAACTTTGAAAAATCTCCACCTGGAGGACCTAGGTGCAAAACACGCAAGTGCTTACTGCCTGAGAATCTATTAAGGTTGAAACTGAAACTTGGTTCGAGGACAATAATTGTTCTCAACTTCTCTGTATTACCTATGGTTTTAGGAAATGTGGCTGATAATTCTTCATTCATTGTTAACTCTAGACGACGAACTTTAGAAATATTTTTCAACTCGCTTACCTTGAGAGATGCGCATTCGTCAGCCCCTCCAACAGCTTGTGCAAGATCGTGCACAAGATCATGCATCTTGCACGTCCTTATGTCACCCAAAGAATTCCTGGTTACACCCTCGAGAAATGAGCTCCACACCAAATTGTAAAAATATTCATCGCCAATGTCTTCGGTTGATCTTTTGTCTCGTACATCAGATGGATCAAGGAATCCTTCTGCCGTCCACAATTGAAGCAGAGTGTCTTTGTTAATCTCCCAATCTTTGGGAAAGGCGGAGCAATAAGAGAAGCACTGTTTCAAAGGAGAAGATAAGTTATCATAGCTCAATTTTAGAATCGGTATGATTTCGCTTTGACTTCCTGGTGTATTCCAAATATCATTTTCTTTAATAGACAACCAATCGCTTTCTTGACTTTTTGAGTGCATCAGACTTCCAAGAGATTTTGCTGCAAGTGGTAAACCACTGCATTTTTTTGCTATCTCTTTTCCGATATTCGTCATGATAGAAGTTTTTGATGCTCCACCAGGAGAAAATGCCTTTTTCTCGATAATAGACCAACATTCATCTTCTTGTAATTGCTTCAGATTATATGGAGGAATACTTCCTTTTACAACATCTGCGACCTGCTTCTTACGTGTAGTGATTAGTATCATACTTCCTTGAGCTCCAACGGCCAACAAACTTTTAAGTTTCTCCCAGTGCTTGGCATCCTCGTTCCACAAATCATCGAGGACTAATAAGTATTTCTTTCCCATCAGCAGTTCTTGAACTTTGTGCACAAGGGTATCAAGATTTAACAACTCATGTGACTTGTTTTTAGAAATAGACTCCATAATATTTAATAAAAGCCTAGAAACATCAAAATCGTCGCCTACACAAACCCAGATTTTTGGCTCGAAGAGTTTCATTACCAAATCGTCTTTGTAAACGAGTTGTGCAACTGTAGTCTTTCCAAGACCACCCATTCCCACTATGGAAATGACAATAACATTTTCAAGAATTTGGTTGTTCTCGCTGATTGGCGTTGACGACGACGATGATGGTGTAACGACTGATGTTAATTTTTTGATTATTTCGTATTTATCATCCTCCCTTCCTACAATTTCCGACTCATTTATGTAAGAAAAGGTTTGTCGGCTCCGTTGCTCACTACTTTCACCATGAGCAACAGTAGTAGTACTAATAGGTGTAGTTTGCAACTGAAATCTTGACATGTCATTGGTAATCTCATTTAGTTGTTTGTTGATACCCTTGACTTTCTTAGCTATCTCGCGCGAAAATACAAGGTGGTTTGAAGATGACAAGAAACCAGTTACCTTTTTATCCCAACGATCCCTCCTCCCTTCATACTCATGACGCATTGCTTCATAAGAGATTTCATCTACAACGTCACCGGCATCATAAGCGACGTCCTTCAGCCTTTCCAAACAAAGTCGTACAGCTTGTTCCTTCACCTGTCTTTTCTCAGCATCAGCTAATACAGCAAGAATCAACTCTAAAGTCTTATGAAACTTTTCCAGCTCGTCTTTTGCATTCTTTGACAAACCAAACTCTTGGACTGCAAAATCCTTTAGCATCCCAATTACATATTTTAAGATTCCAGCTACACCAGCTATTAGAATCCCTTCAACTACCATAGCTCTAGGTTATGGAAATTGAAAAATTAAGAATAAAATTGTGTAGATGAAGCGAAGTATGGTATTCACACAGACTAGAAATGTTTCCCTGTATCTGTTAAAGTCTTATTACAAGTAACAACTATAATTGAGCAAAGCTCATGAATATATCAAAAAAGTCTACTTAACCGTCTATAAAAACAACGGCAAAATCATTCCTCACACTTTCACTGGGCCCCACCATAAGTGGCCCTGCTGTCCTTCGGTGGGCCCCACCGGGATCCACTAAAAGAAACTTGAGACCTTTTTCACTCGTGGTTTTTATGTGGTTTAGACACTCGGTTTGTCTAGAACACTGTGAATATATTACCCACCCGGGCAAAAAAAAAATGTTGACTCTTTTTAAACTACCAACTGTATGCGCGTTGGAAAACTTAAAGCCGCATGTGAGTTCGTTTTTTAGGACAAATCTACCCTTCATGGTCGAATTAGGTAGTGTAGTTAGGTATGGGGTTTTAGAGAAGAATAGATGTTCTTCACATATACCTCGTCTCTTATATCTATCAAAAAGAGTCGAGAACATCTATTCTTCTCTAAAACCCCATCTTGGAAAGGGTTGAGGAACTATCGAAAGAGAATTTTATGGAGAAAATCAAAACACCCCTTGAACCCATTTCTCCAACCATATGTAACTCGACCAGGAAGGATAGATTTGTCCTTAAAAAACGAAATCACACACCCGCTTTAATCTTACACAAAATTGGTCAATTAACCCAATAACGACAATTCCTGGGTGGAAAAGACATGTAAAATTTGATACTGTTTAAATGGACGAGAATGTAAAAACAGCCATGATGTAAACAGTTTCATCATACCCATTTTCAAATACCTTTTCTTATTTTTATCAGGATGCATCCAGTTTCACCCTCGCTATTTTTTAAGTTTAAGCCAGGATGAATCTAGATTCATTCTTGTTAATTTTTTGGTGTCCATTTCACCCATACTAATTTTTACTCGTCCATTAGAACCATGTTTTAAAAATATTTGGGCAATAGACCTAATTTCTCTTAATCTTATATATTTCCCACCTAAGTCTGCATCAGTGATCGAGAAATTCCAAGCACCAATTGGGAGGGTGGTTGGGATTTGGAAGCAAATCGACTTCTATCCCAATCAGAACAAAGTCCATGCTTAGATAGCAGCTCTGGAGATTAACTTTTAGTTTCAGTCAGTGTCGGCAGCCTGTAGGGTTATGTTATTTTAGTAATGAAGATTCGTATATACTTATCTTTTAGTTCGACCTTTAGAAAACGCAAAACGCAATAATACAACAAGTGACCAATTTTTTTTTGGGGGTATTCAGTTCAGTTGTTGTCTACTACAGTGCATCCTAGTTGCACTTAAAGTTAAAACCGTTATTAGTGCATGTGCATCCCAATTGCAAGTTGCAACTAAAAGGAGTTGATTATTGCTCAACAATCAACATTGTTAATGGATGTACCGTTCGTTTGGGAGCAGCAAGTTTTCGTATAAGACAAACTGGAAAATGTTTTATCAAATTTGAAATTTAGTACCCTACTCAATAAATTAGTATAGGACATTACTACTTATTTTATTGCTAAACTTTTTAGCTATATAGTAAGTTGTATATTTCATTATTAATATTATATTTTTATCATTTTTTTCATTTTTTCTAAAAACTGGCCGCTTATTATTGAATTTTTAAGTGCAAAAACATTGAGAAGTTTTTGTTTTTTTTTTTGTTTTTTTTTTTATTCGGCACAGCTTAGCCAACTTTCCTGAGCAAACCCAACCAGCTAGATCATCCCCACTGCAGATCCGACCACCAGATATGAGTCGACAGTCATCATATTAATTCTAGGAAAGTTCAGACACCAGAGATGAATTCTTAATTCAATAAGAAATGCTGAGTCTTTCAGCTTAACTGTAAAATTCATGGGATATTGAAGGTTCACTTCAGAAGCCCTAATATTTCCCTCATATATTATTACATTTGATAAGGTTACAGAACTGCAATTTGCTTCTCCTGCGAAAGGTGGAGATGTGAATTTCTTATGATTCCGATGTTGATCAGAGATACATAATTTCTGATGTTATTTTACGAATATAACCTTTGTCAAAAATCCACCATCAGTGTGGGACAGTCATGTTCCACAGTATGCACATAGATGGTAATTTTTACTAACATAAGCAAAATGAATGAACATGCTTAGTTATTAGGTATTACCAGGAATTCCGATTCGATAATGCTCCAATGATGACGAATGATCGTTGAAGGAACAATAGTTGTTGTAGAAGTGCTTGTAGAATGACTGAGTATCGACTGGAGAGCGTATATTAGTGAAGCACGCTGATTTTGGTGGTAGAAGGACCATGTTCACCCGTGTATAGTACAGGAGTTGCTTGAAAGAGAAAATCCTAATTTGACCGAAACTAGGAAACCAAATAATTCATATAAAAGGGAGTGAAACCCTATTCATTCTTATTCTTCTTTCACCACAACCGACCAGCAGCGCCTTGTCCTTCTTACTCCTCTTCTATCGACGCTGCCAGCAACAACTTGTCGGAATCCGTCGGCCTCACCGTTTGAGAACTTCCAGCCGGCACCGATCAGGTAAAAAAAATCTTTTTTCTTTGCTTACGTTTTTTTTTTCTTCCCTTCTTCTCTGCTACATGGTACATCAACCATGGATAACTACTTTAGTATTTTACGTGAATTAATCACGATTTAGGTCCAACTTTTGACTTTTGGTGTTTCAATCGTCTTCGTAGGTGCTTTAATTGTTAGAGCATAGCTCGGTTGAACCCACCAAGCGTTGGTATGTCAAGTTTGGTTGTCATATCTTAGTGAATCAAAACTCATTTTAAGAGTCGCTTGATTATGTACTAGAGTCAACTTCGTATAGGTTAGCTTGAAAGTATTAGGATATGAGACATTACAAGTATTTCGAAGACTTGAAGAAGTAAGAAGCTACAACGACAACATCATCCTTCCACTTGAGGTTAGTGATATTTGACTTGAACTGTTTCATTCCCTAACGTATCTTTCAAGTCGTGCATATTGAAAACGAAACTGCGAAGCATGAACACTCTAGATAGACATAGTACACTAGTGGAAAATGGAAGTTAAACCAGCCAGGACAAGTGGGAATATCGCTAAAAACGACTGTGGCCATCAGTTGTATTCTAGAAGTAGTTTTTTCCAGAACGATTGTTTCTCACATATGTTGAATTCTTTAAATAAACTACTTCTTTTAACAGTCAACCGATAACTCTGGTAGAAACAGTAGTTTATTTTGATGATAATTTAAAAAAAAAATAAAAAAAAATGATTCAGCTGATTCATGATAGGTGTGATAAACACCTAATTTAATATCTAGTATTTATGCTTTCTTTGCTATTTTTCGTGTGAATTATGTATCTTATGTTCGCTTTTGAGTGTATTAGGTGTTTTGGAGTCATCGGAGCAAAAAGAAGCGGAACTCATTCAAATACAATATTTCTACTTTTCATCGTGTAGAGGACGAGAAGATGAAGACAATGGCGAAAGAACAGAGTCATTCTGAGTTCGTATGAAGAAGTTACGAAGCAAAAGGACTTGGAAGACCAAAAGGGCACAATGGTCATTTTGTAGGTCCACTACTATTGACATCCCCTCGTTTGTTAAGGGGCAACTCTATTCGGAGGAATACTATTTGGAGCCGAGCCGAGGTTAAGGGACAGCCAGCTTAGTTACCCCTTATTAAGATTACTGGGTGTTGTATAACGAGCATTACTTCTAAAATCGAGAGAAGATGACTTCTCAATAGTTTTTCACCTGAATTCAGACAAAGAAAAAAAGCAGCGACTCTGTTGCTGAAATTGAGAGATCGAGAGAGACTCAGAAGGTGTGAGATGGAATCAGAGATTGGGGGATTTTGCTGGTGAACGATTGTCTCTGTGACTGTGTTCACAATCTATGGTGGAAGAGATCGAAGAACTGAGAGATGGTGAGAAGAACAATGACATCACGGATTCGAGTTCAAAAGAGATGAAATTAATGATGTAGAAATGGATTGAGGGTTTGAGCGGATGAAATGAGTTGAGTTTCTGATGGTATTGAGATTCAGAGGGGTGTTATGCTGGTATCTAGATAGAAAGAGATGAAGAATTGAAGAAGTTAGGGTTGCTGGAAATCGAAAAGGGGTTGTTCTGAGGATGGAATTTAGGGTTGTTCTGAGGACGGAATTTAGGGTTACTGGTGGTGCTGTGATGTTCTTAGAAGATTGAAACTCGATCTGCAATCGATTGAGAAGAAGAAAATGATGAATCGAAAATGGGTTTGCCTGGTGGTTGGATTTAAATGAGAATCAGTGCACAAAGCAGTTGGTGGTGAGTAAGAAGATGGGTTGGTCTCGATTTGAAAGGTAGTGATGTCATTCTGATATTGCTGAGTGAAGCTACAGGTTCTCAGCAGTGAATGGAAGAAGCACTGAAGGGGTTGAGCTGAATTGCAGCTGGGGGTACTGGTGATTTTCATGGAGTGTGATGAATGTTAGAACTTGCAGCTGTAGTTGCAGGGTTCGAACTGTAGGTGCTGGGCTGTTGTGTGGGAGCATCAGCTGGTATTGTTGCTAGTGAGAGTTGGTGGTGCTCTGCAGTTTCAAGTGGTAAGGCCAACTGAAGTTGGAGGAGCAGTGGCTTGGTGGAAGTACTGTGTTGAGTCTGTTATTGCAGGGTCCTGGTGTTGATAAGTGAAATGGCTCTGATTGGAACTTGTTGATGGCTCATAGAAAGAAGGCTGGAGCAAGCAATGGTGCTGTGTTGTGCTGAGATGCAACTTCAGGCAATGGTCTAAATCCAGATGGTGTTGGCGGTGAAACTTGGTGGAGCAGATGTAATGGAGAATGAGGGGCTGGAATGGCTTGAAGCAGCAGATATGGAGATGTGGTTGTGAATGGTTTGAGCTGGCTTGAACTAGAGAGTTTAGCTACTGCTGTGACAACAAATGTTGCAGGGGAGGTAGCGTTGTTGCTCTAATGGCTGTTCGGGTTGGAGCTGTGGTTTAAACTTGTGATTGCTGCAGTTTTGGTGATGTTGCAGGGTTGCGGGTTCAGGCAAGACTGGCAGAAAAAGAGAGCTGAGATTAGAATAAAATTGTATTAGGTGCATTGGAAATGAAATGCAAGAATGGAGCAGCTGAGAGTATTGAATGAACAAGGAGTTTCAGTGGTGCATAGAATGGATGGGCTTCAATGATGGAGTTTGGCTGTTGTTGAGCTCAATGAGCTGTTGCTTGAGATTGTGTTGTTAAGGGGTTATGCAGGTTTGCAAGTCTGATGCAGGGGTTGTGCAGTGTGTAGAATTGAGACTATGAGGTGCAGTTTGGCAGGGAGTATGGCCTGAGAGGGTTGCAGTTGCGGGTTCTGGCAATGATTAGAGTGCAGATGGAGGTTGGAACTGCAGTGTAATGGTGTTATATGTTGAGGTGACTCTGTGAAGAATGAAGCTACAGAATTTGGTGAGATAGCCTGTGATGGCTTGTTGTGCAGCAAGCAGCCATTAGGGCTGGATGAGTGATGCTGGAGGCACAAGGATTGTGCAGCAAAATCTGGCCTGTGCACTGGCCTAGAGGTGAACCAAGTCAGCTGAGTAGCATCTAACTCAGGTCTGACTAGACCACCTGATCCAGCTGACTCTTATTCTGACTCGGTTTGACTCGGTCTGACCGAGTTGACTCATTAACCAGACCCGAGTTGACCCGTTGACCGGTGACCGGGCGGACTTTGCCGGTCACCGGAGCCGATTTCCGACCACTTCTCCGGCCGATTTCCGGCCACAATACCAGCTTTCCGGCGACGACTTTTTGGACGTATTTTCTACACGGGTCTCTCTCTCATGGGCTTGGTGGATTTTTATCTATTGGACTTTGAAGGCTTGACCTAATCTTGGAAGGGAGGAAAGGCTATAAAAAGAAGAATTCTACAACTTTTGGGTTATCTTAGATCTTATTCTTGGAATCTATTCTTTTTGCCTCTACTTTGTTCTAGGGTTTAGAACCATGAAGTCTTTTCTCTTTCTTCTTGTTATGAACTCCATGAATATGAGCTAAGTTTTTATTATTGGTTGAAGATGTAGTTGGATTTTGCAACCAATTTATGATTTTTATGAATTAGTTTTCTCTCAATATTATCGTTTGATTTCTACGGGTTATAATAATTGCATGATTGATGTATTGCGATATGATTGAATGTTTGTTTAGTTAAGTCTAGAATTGATTGAACTCACATCCATATCTATAGCTATTTTAGGGTTTTCATCGAGCGATAACCTTGAATACGAGTAGCATGATATGATTCTAGGTTGTAGTGATACATCCTTGAAATCATATGTAGAAATTGACCTTTGTCCGAATTGTTTTGCGCAATGTATTACAATTGCATTGATTAGCCTATTTACGAAACTTAATGCTCATAGGAATTGAACTTGATTAGCGCAAGGCGTTAGGTTATTCTTTAGGTAGATTTCACATACGTGACCCTAATGTGTGTGTTGATAACTTTGGAAATTACGGAGTATTCTTGCAATAAGGTATTCTATGGCTTTTGATGATAGCGAGATTAAATACGAATTCTATTCATATATTCATAAACTTGTTTACAATTGAAGATGAAACCTTTATCCAATATTTTCACATCCTTGATTTGCGTGTTTACTTTTATTTGTTTTGCTTTTACTTTATTTTAGTATATAAAAATCAGCAAACCCCCGGTGTTTTATATAGGAAACCATAACATATTGACAACCAAGACCTCTCTGTGGGAACGATCCTTTCTTGCCCTTGCTATATTTATATTTTGAGTAGTAAGAAAGTGTAATTTATTTTTGACGCTTACGACCGCGATCAATTCACCTGAATCTAAAGCTAGAATCAAATATGGTGGGAAAAAAAACTGAAACTGAAATTAAAAGAAGATAATATTAATAACTAAACTCATTTTACAATTTCAACAAATTACAATCACTCAAGTCTAATACTAAACATGGAATCCATTTTACAACTCAAAAAAGTTCCAAACTGATGAACCACCACTGCATCAACAGACCACTACTCCATTATTTGACATACTAGCTCAATTCAGGTGTAAGATGCTTCCATAAGATTTTTTTTTTCTCGAATCTTGTTAACATGGAGTTACCAATTTTAACAATATACTTTCTGTCGAACTGGTTTCTGGAGAATGAGAAAAACAAAAATTTAACGGATGACGTAGGTCAACAAAAACATCTAAATAAACAAGAATGAAGAAAAGATACAAACTATGTTACCTGATTTTCAATTTAAACATCCAAATTGTCATAAGAACAATGTAGACCTCCAAATGATGTGGTTCTTCATCCCCATTACGGTAAGAGTGTACATACGCAATGTGTTTGTTGTTTGCAACACCTACACATAGTTTAAAATACGATAAGTAACAATTTTAACATGAATACACTAAGGCTAACTCTTAAACAGCAGTGTTCGTAAACAGTAAATGGTCTTCATGAAGAAAACTAACAAAAGAAAATAAGTATGAAATTATATTCGAAATTCTTTTCAGAAGAAGTTCCAATAATGTAGACAATGATGTCGAAAAAATTACAGTTGTAGGGCTTTACTTGTAGGAAAATATCCAGAAAAATGTTTTTGCATATCCATAAGTTCCATTTTTTCTTTGCAAATGAAAGTCCGTATAGAGAATAAATTCAATCCTCTGTTCAATACCTTTATACAAGAAAGTGAAGTGGACAGATCAACTCAGCCAAGCAGTAAAGGAAACGGCATACTTAGTGATTAAGTGAAGGAGAATAACATCTAAGAATAAATTTGAACCTTCCTATAGACATAGAAAGTAAAGATCAAAGCAAAGATTGCTAAACTTCGTTAACAGCTACATATGATACATGTACAAAAGATTATGGACATCCTAGTTCCAGAAGGGTTATTTCATTTCATCAAAGTCTATCAACATCTAAAAGCTTTTGTATATACATTTTTTCCTCCAGATCTTCTTATAACACTAATATGTTATTCAAAAATGTTCCCAAGGGTCAATGATTCAACAGTTAGTGAAAATTCAAACTCAAAACTAGTCACGTTAATAGAACAACAACAAACCAGTACACTCTAAACTAGTCATATCACAATGACTCGGATACCCGAGCTTAAACCAGGGCTTTAAACTTTTTTCCATGATATCAACCATTTCAATAATATCACTTATACAAGATGACTCCATTAATTTCAAGTTTGGTGACAAAACTGTATCATATCAACCAAGTTGTTGTGCCTTATCTTTTTGTGTCCTAGTGTAGAGTTATAAAAATAAATGCAAAAACAGGGGTGATTTTATGCGAGTTACAGTTAGTATATAAATGATAAAGTCGATTTTCCAGACTCCGTTGAGGTGTATATAGACTAAATATACTGAAGCACATAATTAATAAGACGGACAAATTGAAGAACTTACATTGAGGAGACCAAATGTGTTTCTTTCCCAGGATTCCAATGGCCTGTGGTTTACGAGGCTCGCGAGATCATTATTCACCATGGCGTAAATACACTGATATAGAGAGTTTCTCTACTACAACTTCATCAATCTGTGCAACGGAACCAAGGTGACTGAGAAGCTTTGTCGTTGATGTCCCATCATCTTCAAACATAACCTTCAAGAAGCTCATCATTTCTCGATCATCCTGAGATCTGTTCAAGGACGTAAGGTAAACATCATTTTTATGTAATTAACTGTTGGAAATTAAAACCACTAGTGCATACTTGTTATAAGCTTGACATTGAGTTTTACCAAACAACTGAGTTCGGTAACTTAATGGATTTTTCTTCACCTTGAGTTGCAGCTTCAAATTCAGTGGGAACTGATCAAGTAAGAAAGATTATTAAGAGTACTATGAGTAAAGTGAATAAGATAAAGGGTCCGACGTAGGTTTTTACCTGCAAATGTACCACGTAGGTTTTTACCTGCAAATGCACAAGATAGTTCATTTGACAGGTAGTGCATAGAACATGTTCATTGTATCTATCTCCAGTACATATCCACCCAGCCATACTACTATGAATCTTTGTCTCCGCCTCCACCATCTCCAGTACCAGCTCTATATGCACTACTACAATTGACTACATCACCATCTCATACACCTTACATACTACTACAAACACACCACCTCTGCCATCTCGGATACCATCATTTTCAACTACAAGTCACCGCCAACACCTTCACCAGTACTAGTACTACTAAAAATCACCACCAGCATTGTCACCAGTGCTACTGCTAGTACAAATCACCACCACCACTATCACCGATAGTACTACCTGTTCATATTACTCGTACCAGCCTCATCTACCACCACTATCTAGTACCTGCTCCATACTAAAAAAAAATTACTACCACCACCATCTCCATTTCCTGCTCATTACTATTAAAAATCGCTGCATTCACCATCCCCAACACCTGCCCAATCCTACATCATAGAGATCGAAATATAACCGTTATATACCCAAGGACAACTTAAATTGAGGGTTGACCTGTAGCACATAAAAAAAATCATAAAGAGAAAATTAAAGAATAGGACAATTATAAATCAGTTCAATGCGTTAAAAATCAATTGTAGTATGCTAAAGAAATTGACTTAGAACACTCGCCAATGCCTAAAAATGGCCAGCACTTGATAACAATCTGAGTGAAGGTTTAAAGTTTAAACAAATGAGTATATAAAGCTATTAAGATGCAAATAGAGTACACAGTTCATAACCATTATCGAGTACAGAGTACACAAAAACAAGACTTGATTGGCTACTACTTTTCTTGTTACAGATGCAAACTTAGAAACATAAAACTAGGAATTTAAAGGGACATTCAAGTTGAAAAGTTTTGGGATTTAGAAAAACCTTTCTACAAATATTTCTCCAAACAAGATCAACCCCAAAACCTTAATAAGACATAACATCGCGACCAATACTCAACAAAGACGTGAAACCTTAACTTAAAAGAACAAAAAATAAAACAAAAAAATTCTAACTGGGAATAGATACCCAATATTAATAATTACAAATCAAATTTGAAAATCCAATTTGTAAAAACCATTTACCTGATGAAATTTGAAAATGAGAATTGTTGATTAAGAACTCCACTTGTACCTGAAAGTCTTATACAGAAAAAATAATTACTAAAT
Organism: Papaver armeniacum; assembly: GCA_023531295.1. Classification (NCBI taxonomy): domain Eukaryota; kingdom Viridiplantae; phylum Streptophyta; class Magnoliopsida; order Ranunculales; family Papaveraceae; genus Papaver; species Papaver armeniacum. The sequence continues at coordinate 80,309 of JAJJWW010015563.1, forward strand.
TGAAAAATTAACAGAAAATTAGATTGGTAACGAAAATAGATTTATAAAACCCTATCGAAGCAGTAAAATCATATCTTTACTTGATGCATTTGGAGTTTCAGATCTACAACTTGAAGATTAATCATATCTTTACTTGATGCAGTTGGAGTTTCAGATCTAAAACTTGAAGAATGGGATGGGGAATTTCTGTAAAAGAATCAGGAGAAGGGTTTGCTGATTTCTCTAATTCCAAGTTTGGGATTTCTTAGGTTAGAGACGGAGAAGAAGGGGAAGAAACAGATAGACGGGGAAAATGAGAGAGATGAATCGAAAGAAATGAGAAAAAGAGAGAAGTTCTAGTTATTTACAAAAATACCTTTCAGAAAAACTACTGGGACAGAGACGATTTTTATTTTTTCTCGTAAAACCACTGTGACTCACGGCACTATAATAAACTACAGCCCAACAGCAGTGGTTTCAGTAAAGCCCAGGAAGTGGTTAAAAACTCATAATCCACTAGTGGTATTAAGGAATACAATATGAAGTTTATTGCCACTACACCATATCAAACATTTTGCAACATATAGTTTTTTTTTATTGACGTGTACAAGAAAACTTGGCTTTAACAACTATTTCCAAGAAACCTCTAACTACCAGTTTTCCAGCAACGCTAGTAGGTGGAACTCTTTAGTAACAATGACTTAACAACCAAAATATCATACTTGTTGTTATTAGCCTCCAACCACCATGGATGGAAAACTTAACCCACCATCAAATGGTTGGCGTTGTTAATATCTTTCAGCCACGAGAATTTGTTAACTACAAAGTACAACGAAGGTTCAAGCCACAGTCATGTTGGTAGACACCTTAATCCGTTGGTTACAAGAAAGTATACGTTGGCACTATATTCTTTAATTTTGCAAGAATCATTCCAATTATCGGAAAGAAAAATGGAAAGAAAAATGGAAAGTAGGATACGCTTGTACTTTATCTAAATGGTGGAGGGCTTAACTGTCTATTGCACCCTTATTACTCTCTCTTCTTTTCTATTTTCATTTTTCTTATTTTCTTATCTCTCATCGTCTCATCGAGTTCTCCTCTTATTTTTTCTTCTCTTCTAAAGCTAGACTGAGATCTGCAAAATCAAACCAAGTTTTCTGAAATCAAAACCTATCTCTCTTAAACCTAATCTCAACAATCGAAACTCAGAAACTAAACTCAATCTTTCAACAAGTCAAATTTAATAAACCCTAGAAATTGTTTCATAATCAAAGGGAGAGATGGAGATAATCCCAGTCAATTCTTAGTTCCAATCTTTGTTTTAGAATCTCGCGTTGAGGTTATCGATTTTAGCGTAGATTGGAAATGCTCTTAGTCTAGTACAAAGAGAAGCAAGATCCATATTCGAATTTTAGAAAAGTATTGGAAATTTTGTTGTTCTTGTTTAAATTTTATGTATTGGTTTAGTTGTACCCAAATGTGCATCATTTTGGCTATCTTATGCGTATGCAATTCCAAACCAAATCTTAGGAGAAAATCAAATGTTATAATAGTTTGCTGAAATAGTAGGAGGTTGTTTAGATGGAGTATTTAGATAAAAGCCAACTATAGCTTATCTCAAGATCGAGAACAAATCCTATTTCGATTAAGTCTTCGTTTACAGATTTTTCTATTGTTGATTTGTTGTGGGGGTTTCAATTATCCTTTCAAAGTTTGCAATAGTTTTGAATTAGTTCTAAAATTTTGATTTATAACTTCAACTGTATGGTGATTTGATTTGATTTGATTTGATTTGGGTGTTATTTGTAAGTTGATTTTAATAGGGTCTTGATTGGGTTACTTTTTTGTCCTTTTTATCTCGTCCAATTTAGGTTTCCTTTAATAATTTTTGATTTCTATGAAGTTGATTGTAGACCCCAGGGTTTTTGGTTAAATAGTTTAAGTGAAAAATTGAACTCAATTTCAAATTTGATTTTAGATTTTACATTTATTTATGCTAAGATTAGATAAGATGATTCATTATAATGTTGATATTTGACATTATGGATTCATCGTCATCAGACAAATCAGCTGCTAAGAGTTTTCTTGGTGGTGGTAGTGGTGATGAAGCTGGACTTAACTTTGATTTGGACTTTTTGAATTTGTTTCAGTCGAGAAGATATTCAGATTGTTTGGAGGTTTTGAACTAAATGTCTAGGATGGTTAATCTTGAATCCCAAGAGTTTATTTTTTTTTTTCTTAATTTTTGTTCTTAATTTTATTTGAAGTTTTGACTCTGACATAGTTTTGGTTGGTCTTGGAAAATTGTTCGACTATAAGAGAGATGAATTTCCCTATTCATGTTTGAATTTTGATGTTGTTAAAATTTTGTGTATTGATTTGTTGGTGGATGTGAAGATATGGAGATGGAAGATTATGGATATGAGTACTTGGAGAAGAGGAACAATGGGTGAAAGAGGAGCAACATAATTGATGCTTAATCTTATAATAACTTTTTGATGGAAGAACCGTATCATTTGTTATAGATGAGTGCGGGTGAAAACTCTAACAACGTAGCTGGTCTTCTACCAAACTTCAAGAAAATGCTTATCAAGAAAAAGTCTTTATGTGTTTGAGATTTTTGGTCCAAGCAAGCACAACCACTTCTGGGGATTAAGCTATTTTTCTTAACTAGCAGAAATCTTTTAGTCTTACTTTGCTTTTAAATTTTCTAGGTCCATTGCTTTTAATTATTCAGTGTTCAGGCCTAGATTATTGTTTAGGTTTAATATATTTTACTTTAGGTGTGAAAGATTGTTCAGCGGTGATTTGGATGATGCTAGTTCTTCAATCATTTCTGATCATTTAATATCATTACATTAGTCTTACATGTTCTGATTTATTTTTGCTCGTGTTAACTAAATTTTGGTTCTTTAAATTTTTATGGAGACCACATTCGGTTCAGACAAGGGCATACAATAAATAAATAGGAATTATGTTGAAATGTATCTACTTATTGGTATTGAAAAGGAATGACTTTGTAGATTGTTTCTAACATTTAGTTTATATTCTTACAAATTTTTTCGATTGGCTTGTAGAAGAATCTTTAATGTAAGTTAAAGATAGATAGTTCCGACCTAGTTTGAATCAGAGACTTGCATGGATCTAAAACTAAATAATCGATAAAATTCATTTGCTCGATCCAGCAAGTTCTGGGATGTTACTCTTGAATTGTTTTTTAATGGGAAAGGCAAAAAATGAAAAGAAAATCTGAAACTTATTACTCTGGAACTGAGAGTTACACTTGTTGGCTTAGTTGGATTCAGTTCCTTAATCTTTTATTATTATACAAATTTTTCTATCCTAACTGTTTGATAATTCTCAGGCGAGTAGATTGAAGAAGCATTTGAAGGCGTAATGCCTCAAAACATATGCTCGATAAACTTGGAGGCGCAGTTGTAAGTAGATGGCTTGTTTGCAAAGTTATGTAGGGATGGGAAGGATAGCCAAATTTTCTGTTGTGTCAGTAGGCCCTTACATACTGTGAGGTTATTGCTATTTTGATGCAAAGGCACATTCTTGTTGATGGGAAAGTGCGAAAAGACAAGACCTATCCATCTGGGCTTTTCTTTTCAATCTTGATTTTTTTTTGTTCCTTGATATGGCTTCTTTGTTTATTTATTAGATGTTGTATCGATTCCCAAGACAAACGAGAACTTCCGTCTCTTGTAATGAATACTTATTTGTTGAGTAAATCTGTGTTCACCAATGTCTATTGTATATTACCAGTTATTTTAGTCATCATATTGCCATGCCTATGTTAAATGAAAATATCCTCTTTGACAAATGCGTTGGATAATATGGCTGTAAGAATTACTGATGCTGCATCGAAAATCCCCTTCCACACTGAGTGCGAGTTCCAACATTTGGTCAGTAAACATGGAAAAATTGGTTAATTATTTCATCCATATTATGGTCAATCACTGTTTTTGGAGTTTTTTTGCATTATAATACATTTGTAAATCACCCTCCAGCAGCTCAAATTTGTAGTTGGCTGAGGGCCTTCACCAAGTGAATGTCAACGACCCGATCTCATGTTGGTTGAATTCTTTATCAACAGCGCACCTTAACCAACTAACTATTCTGCTGCTAGAACCCTCTACCAGAAAATATTTGGTGAATAAAACTCTTGACCAGCAGAACATTCGGTGATAAAACTGATTTCAGTAAGTTATTTTTTTTTGCGGGTGAGCTGTTTCCAAATGTTTTATGCTTCTACCAACTGTAGTTAGTAAGTTATTGGAAAATTTTATCGACTAAAACTTTCGTCGTTCCATTTAGTTGAAAGATATCTCTTCCAGCAGCATGGTCGGTCCAGGTCTTTAGCAAAGAAGCCTTTAGTCACATAGCATATCTGTTGCCATGTTGGTTGCTGCAGAGCTCCATCCGCTAAAAACGGACTTTTAATCAATTTATTTGTGGCACCCTTATTACTCTCTCTTCTTTTCTATTTTCATTTTTCTTATTTTCTCATCGAGTTCTCCTCTTATTTTTTTCTCTTCTAAAGCTAGATCGAGATCGCAAAATCAAACCAAGTTTTCTGAAATCAAAACCTATCTCTCTTAAACCTAATCTCAACAATCGAAACTCAGAAACTAAACTCAATCTTTCAACAAGTCAAATTTAATAAACCCTAGAAATTGTTTCATAATCAAGAGATGGAGATAATCCCAGTTCTTAGTTCCAATCTTTGTTTTAGAATCTCGCGTTGAGGTTATCAGTCGCAGATCCATATTCAGGTATTGGAAATTTTGTTGTTCTTGTTTAAATTTTATGTATTGGTTTAGTTGTACCCAAATGTGCATCATGGCTACTGAAGCTTAGGAGAAAATCAAATGTTATAATAGTTTATGGGAGGTTGTAGATGGAGTATGAATAAAGCCAACTATAGCTTGTCTCACCAGACCAAAGGTCGATTAATTCCCTGCTCTAGATTTGGGGGGTTTGTTCAGTTTAGTTCTAAAATTTTGATTTCATAACTTCCGATTTGATTTGATTTGATTTGATTTGGGTGTTATTTGAAGTTGATTTTAATAGGGTCTTGATTACTACTTTTTTGTCCTTTCTACTGTATTAGGTTTCCTTTAATAATTTTTGATTTCTATGCTTGATTGTAGATTGGGTTTTTGGTTAAATAGTTTAAGTGAAAAATTGGGCGAGTTACTTTACATTTATTTATGCTAAGATTGCAGATGATTCATTATAATGTTGATATTTGACATTATGCAGAATAGACAAGCAGTTAAGAGTTTTCTTCAGGGGTCGGGCAGTCTCTAACTTTGATTTGGACTTTTTTGAATTTGTTTCGTTGGGTACTGGTACTAAATGTCTAGGATGGTTAATCTTGAATCCAAGAGTTTATTTTCTTCTTTTTCAGATGTTAGCTAATGACTCTCACGCTGGGGTCATTGCTCGCAGATCCCTATTCATGTTTGAATTTTGATGTTGTTAAAATTTTGTGTATTGATTTGTTGGTATGTGAAGATATGGAGATGGAAGATTATGGATATGAGTACTCTGAGGAGGAACCAGAGGAGCAACATAATTGATACTGAGAACCGATACTGTACAGGTACTTCCTTATAAAAGTCTTTATGTGTTTGAGTTTTTGGTCCAGTACCCACTTCTTATTTCTTAACTAGGAAATCTTTTAGTCTGTTGGTGCTATTCAGGGGCCTAGATTATTGTTTAGGTTTAATATATTTACTTTAGGTGTGAAAGATTGCAGCGGTGGGATGATGCTCTCAAGGCGGTGGATTTCTGGTTCTTTAAATTTCTATGCTTACCTGTGTATCTACTTATTGGTATTGGGAATTGACTTTGTAATTGCTGCCTTTCGTTGGTTGTGAGCTGTTTGCAGCTGGTTTTGTGAGTTGCATGGATCAACTAATAATCATATGTCTGCTAATCTGTAATTGTTTTTAATGGGAAAGGAAAAAAGAAAGAAAATCGAATGGAGAGTTCGTGATACGTCAATAGTCACGGAGGTTGTTCCTTGTAAATGAATACTTCTAGAAAATCTTTCTAATACAACTTGTGCTCCGAATCTCTATATTTGGTTAATTATTTCATCCATATTACAGGATGTTCGTTACTAATTTATTTATTTTCCCCAGATACGGACTTTTAATCAATTTATTTGTGGTATTTTCTGTAGGTTGGTTCACTAGATTTATAGTTTATGCCGCTTATTATAGTCTTTTTCCCGTGGCTCCTGTCATAGAGTACAAGACATGTATGGAGAATGGTCTGAATTTGAGTTGGGAGTTGTAGTCGGTATTTTTTGTTAGTGTGTATTGAGTCGTCATAATCAAAATCTTACTTGGCAGTCTTTGGTTCTCTTATAGGGTGGAGATCTGATGAGATATTGTCATAAATGCTCCTGCTACAAACCCCTCCCTGATCATTTCATTATCGTTTTTGCAAGAGATATTTTTTACGAGTGGTAAGGATACCCAGGGTTGTATTCCTTGGTTGGAACTTCACAACTGTTTCATTAAATTTCTAAGTTACAATATTTGCAATGCAGGATCACTATTGTGTCTGGATTCATCTGTCATTGAAAAATAAGGATGTTTTTTTTTTATTCATGAAGCAGTGATTTTTACACGTCTGTTTTTGGCACTGTTAATTACCGATTGGATATTGTATTTTCTGGGTTAACTATTATGTGTGGTTTACTTCCCATCGTGTTATATTCTTTCATGGACTTAGTTTTGATTTGATCACTCACAATTATCTTTTATTTTTTATTTACTTGTAGATTCAGAGCAAATCATTATCCATAGTGGATTCATGTCATTAGCTATGTATTTTAAAACTCCACTAGTATCCAATGATGTAGCTAAGGTACGATGGTGGTGAATCATAACATGGAGCTGGTGAACATCACCTTCACCATTTTCAGCAACAATAGTCTTATCACTTTCACGTTCACCAAAACAATAGTGTTATCACTTTCTTTATTAAGGTTTCATTTACCCGGTCTTTGTGAAGTCAAAGACACCAAGTGAATGGTGAGTAACAGGATACTTATTTTCTTAAAATTTGATTTTTCTAGTTATGTGTACTCCGAAGAAAGATTTGTATGGTCCTTGGTGCAGGTGTGACAGTTGTCCATGGATTTAAAAACTCATGGATGACACATGTAATAATATATCTGGTTTATTTGATTTTGATAAGTTGCATACATTTGAATTTGTTTTAACGGCTGTTTGGTTTGATATGTATATGGGTGGATAAATTTAGAAGCATCCCCCACAAAAATATTAAGTATGCATATTTAGTAATTGCAGGCTCATTTATCATTAAAGGAATTATGATTCACACACTGAGTTAGCTTATATGTACTGCTCTCCATGTCAATTTACTATTAGTTGTTCCGCAGGTGCTTTGCTAGTAGTTCTTGTCCATGCAGTCAGGAAAGGTGCAACAGCCGAAGGAACGAAAACGAGGGATTATGTATGGAGTGTTCATGATCCAACAGTGGTTGCTTTTATGACAGAGGTAACTTATCTATAAACTACGAGACATACATATCCCATGTTGAAATTTGATTGTTATTCTACTTCCTAGTCCATATGCTGAAACATTAAATCTGCAAGAAAATGGGGAGTGTATGTATTGTGTTGATCTAAATCTAATCGGTATGTATTATGCATTTGAAGTTAGCCACCATGCCAACTCTAAGTGAATGGGTACCAATGACCATGTCCAAGGGTCTGCTAGGCGAGACTGACAAATCCTAGTAGTAGTCAGAAATTTATGTATGCAGGTGATGTCCATATCAATAGGGGTTTAGTTCATAAGATATTTTTTCCAAGGTTTTTAGTTTGTAGAACACATTGGGTCAATGTTTAACCCTTACTTTTTAGTTTACTATGTACCTTATCTTTGTGGACAATTTGAAAAAAGAAGTAAACTTCTGAAGTGTGATCTTGAGTAAGTTTGAACTTGTATCGTATATCTTTAACTCGTATCAGTTTTGAGTATTTTATATATGTTGACCACATGTATTCTCCTATTTTCAGGTGCCACTGCAATAGTAGTTTGGGCTAGTTAAATCATCATGCATCACATTAAATACCCTACAAGTTCAGAAAATTGGTATGTTAAATCAGTCATTATGCAGCTATGCTACTCCGAGATTATCTTCAAGTCTTATGATGTATTAGTCGTCTCCTTTAATTGTACGAGTTTAATAAAGCATTTACTTGTATGTCTATTTCTGATCTCTTGTAGAGAGTACAAGTTATGTGTATGTAATTCATGTTGGAAGAGAGAATATTGTGAGAATATTGCCGAGAGTATAAGTTATGTTCATATGAAAAATTGGGTCTGCAAGTTGATCTACAATGGTATATGAAGTTGCATAATATATATATATATATAGGTACAGAAGTCTGCGGTTTTGCCATCAGAATATATTTTTTTTACCTGTAAATAGTTCTCCAACGTATATAAACGTTGCACAAATTAATGTAATACATTGCCTAAATTAACATAACCGTTGCACAAATTCAAGAATCCGTTGCTCAAATTACAAAATAAAACGTTGCTAAACCGGTTGAGCAACGGTTATATACGTTGCAAAAATTAATTTGTGCAACGGATTTTGGCGTTGCACATAAATTTACTACGCCATATTACCAACGGATATAGGCGTTGGTTAAATTTACTGCAACGCGTATATCCATCCCAAATCGGCTGTTTTGGTGTAGTGTGCTTAACCATTAAACTTTGTGGATAAGACATTGACATAATCGTTTAAATGCTATTGTGATTATGTATGGGTATGAGGTGAGGATTTCATCCTAGGAAACAATGTTTTACATGTGTTTTAAGGAAGTAAGTTCATAAACTTGTTTATGAATCAAAAAGGAAATCGACAGGCGTTATTGGGATTTTTATTCATTGCATATCTTGTGAACATACAATATGTGTGATTTAGTATAACCGCTCATGACTTGTTCATGTTCTTGGTAAAAATATTCATAAAGGCATGACTTATGTATTGGTATGACTTTTTTTAGTGAAACCGATCTTAAGTAATCACCTGAGATGGTATGATCGAGTTTGTGTTTTGTTGAACCGAACGGGTAAAGGGGAACCGATCCTATGAAGAGGTGCAACACATCACAAAGGGGAATCGATCCTTGTATGAGGTGCAGCAAGGTTTATAGCAGAAAGGGGAATCGATCCTATGAACATGTGCAACACGTTTTTAGGCAAAGGGGAACCGATCCTATGGACATGTGCAACACATATAAGTTAGATACCATATATATGTGGGGAACCGATCCTAGTACCTAGTCAACCGAATTTTGGCTAGTGTGACTATGCACAGTACTCACATGGAGGTAGAACCGAAACTGGTTTTGGTAGAACAGTGAAACCTATGATTTGTGATTGAGTGTTTCTTAATCAATCGCATAGTTCTTGAAAGTCAGGTGAACCAATTCTAAATTTATTTGGAAGTGTGGAAAATCGGTTTCAAGGTTGTTAGTATGAAAGAGGACTTACAAAGTAAGGATGTCGGCATATATACTTTGAACACGTGCAATAATGTTTATCTTTTACTGTTCAAAGTTATTCCTTAATAGCTACAGGAAAAAAAATCCCAGGATCGAAATAAATAAGTTAAGAATCTTTCATTTAAGGTTGTTAATTTTATTTTAGGAAAATGAGAATTAGTAATGTGCATTTACTAGTTGAGATTTTCCAGAGAGATTTCCAATCATTATTTTGGACAGAGCATTTCCAGGAATTATGGGAACCGAATTTGGAATGTATTGAATATCTTTGAGAATATTTTCGGTTTTGGAAATTCCTTGTTGTCCAAACTTCCTTGTCTATAAATACTTGAAGTTTGCACTTCTAGCAAACTAATCCTTCGTGACAGCAAACTTCCTCGGTTGTATTGTTACTGTGTAGCCACCTATTCGGAGAGGAGAGTAACCTAATTAGGCGAAATCTCTTACGGCCGCTCAGTTTAAAGTCTTCTTTGGGATTGAGAAGCTCTACGAGTACCGTTGGTGGGAAACTAGATAATTACGGTTTATCTTGTGTTTCCGATTGATTTGATTGACTAACGGTGGTTGAACTTTGATTGCACCTAGTTTGTTTATGCTTGAGAATCTTCTCTTCTGATATAAGATTCACTCAAACTAGATCGAAGTTTCGACAGGGATCTTCGATCGTTGTTAGTACTAAAGACGATCTTGTGATAATCCATTGTTAACAGACTCCGTTTTGTGCGTGATTGATCACAAGAGATTCAAGTTGTTGTGTGCAGGTTTTTATTGAAGATCTAAGAAGATTTGAAGACAAAGAAGATATTGAAGATTTCTGATTTGGGGTTCATAATCTTTGGTGTGCACAATAATTGTTTCGGTATAAGAGGATCTAACTATAATCAGTTTATCCTTGTGGTAGATTGGATTGATTAGTTGTATAGATCAGCATCAATACAATTCTTTGTGATTAAAAGTATTGATTAAAAAATCTTAACAATTACTTCGGTTAGTTGAGAATAAGATAGATCTAAGAACCTGACGAAGGGGTTTATTGAGATAAACATAAGAGCCTTTGTCGAACTCACATCAATTGGTTGAAGAGAGTTGATACCAAACAGATTTGTTGTTCCTTTACTGTTTGGTATACGAACCAAAAGAATTGTTCCAAGTACGTGACTTCTTCATAAGTTGGAGTCGTGGGAATACAGACGGAAATAGGTGAACTATAGGTTTAGTTGCTTGGTCTCAACTATACGAAGTTAGGTTTAATTTTGTGTAGCGGCTTAATCGCGAGAGTATTCAATTCTGGAAAAGGTCCCGGGGATTTTCTGCATTTGCGGTTTCCTCGTTAAAAAAATCTTGTTGTGTCATTTACTTTATATTTCCACATTATAATTGTTTTATTATAATTAAAGTAAATTACACAAATGTTAATTCATATTTACTTGATAAGCAAACCTATTGTGTTTGGTTAAGTCCGAACCTTTGTATCAAGTTGTTAGAGCACTGCTTGGTCGAACTCGCATGCATTGCTATCTCAAGCATGTTTGTCAGTATTAGTGATCAAAACTATGTGTCTTGATTTCTAGTTTACTTATGACTAAGTCTCGGTCTAGGATAGTTAAGTGTAGTTGAGCTCCAAACTCCATGGCGATCATCTTATAAAGACGAAGAACTACTCGAGGAACAAGTGGAACTTCATCCGACAAAAAGGTATGTGGAGACTTGAACTTATCTATCACTCAAAAGTCTACTCTATCTCCTACTCTTGAGACAATAGTCGTATAAGTATGATAGTTTTCATACATACACATTTGCTATTTCGAGCCGAGTTTACTCGCCTATCTTTTTCTCGAAATATGTGTTGGTGAGCTTTAACCATTTTCATCTTTACCCGTGATGAAAGTCATGATGACGTTTCAATCTTGAAAATAGCTTTGATGACGCTAGTCGAGAATAATGATTGTTATAACATTATAGAAGAATGTTTCAATGATTGAAATGTAGAGTTGAGATTAACAACTATGGATATAAGCATATATAGTGTGTTCACACATTAGTGTATAAATCCATGTGCTGGAAACCAAGTGCGTGCATATGTGTGCATGCGGTATTGGTAAAGGAGACGGGTTGAGTACGCGTACCCGTACGCGTTCCTGCGGAAGTTTTCATACCGAAAATTTCTGCTGAGTTTGTAAGTTTGCAAACTAGTAAACCAGTCACCTTAGGTACGCATACCCGTACGCCTACCCACGGAAGTTTTCGAACCGAAAATTTCTGCTAAGTTTGTAAACTCAAATCCAGAAGCTAAAGTACGCATACCCGTATGCGTACCCAAGCTGGTCATTTATCAAATCGGTAGTTCATGAGATTAAAACAATAAATTATAAGGAATTCAATCTTTGCAAACCGTGGCTATATTTTTCATGAATTGATTCAAGTGGATCAAATCTATTTTGCTTCAATTGTGTTTATGAATAAAGACCTAAGCAATTGAACAACTCTTCAACTAGTTCTTATGAGTCATTTGAACTAGTTATGAGAAAGATGAATACGGTTAATATGAAAGTGCTCATATGGCTAACCATTGGTTAACTATTTGTGAACCAAGTAAGTGTACACGTTTAGGTACGGTTACTCAAACATAAATGAATACATTTCATTTGTGTGTGACAAGCTAAGTTTCGATCTAACGGTTGAAAGATATTAGCATGGTTGAATCAGGTTTTTCATCTAACGGTGAATATTGAATGCTTTGTTACCAAGGTAACTTAGATTGCAAACCCTGGTTTGAAAAATATATAAGGGGAACTCTATGATGTGGTTTCGAAGTTGTAGTAAAAAGTGGTAGTAAGGTTGTCGTTCACTCAGACTTGTAAAGATTTGGTTTCAGAAAATACTAAAAACAAAGAAAATATATACACAAGTTTTGTCACAAATATCGAGAGAACTGGGACTTCGGATTCCACCATAAAATTCATTCATGCGATTCATATATTTATTCTAGACAATTATAGCTCAAATAATAATAAAATATTGACTCTATGTTTTGCCAAGGTAGATTTTTGAAAAGCAACGACCGTATATCTAAAGCATGGGATATCGAAAGACTTAACCTAAGTATAACCCATCAATTGAAATCACAACCATTCAATAAAAACCATAAAACAATTAATAATCCATGCAGAAAGTCATGAAAGAATTAAATATAATTACCACACGCATGAAATATGGCTTCCTCCGTCGTCCCAGTGTTGGGGTTTAGCTCCTCATATCAAAAACACGCACAAAATAATAATCCATAGCTCAAAAAGGTGTTTTATTGAAGAAATTATATAAAACGTAGATTTGTATTTGTAATGGTGTTACGTACGTCACTATTCTGATTTCTAAGACTGTTAAACAACGATACTTGTTTGTCTCTGTCGTTGTTTCTGAGACTTCTTCTGCGACCGCTCCTATTGGTTCAACGTTCTTGATGTTCTTGAGTTTTGCAGCAGCAGAGAACTTTCTCTGAAACTGCTTCTGTTGATCTCTGTAGCTCCTCCAAACCCTCTGCTCGGCCCCCAAAACTATCCCCAAGTCTCGACACCTCTCTAGGACTCGACCCAATGTATTTATACACTACAACACCGATTAAATCTCCCCTTTTATTTCCCCTCACGCTACGGGAAAATCTTTCTTTTTATTCTTCTGCACGCGTCTATTGTAGAGTCTGGATTGATTAAAACACCTTTCCAAAGATAGAGTAAAGTCGAACAGGGAATGCAATATTCTTTTAGTGCACGTAACTTCCAAAAACAACTCGACAAATCCCGAGTAAAACTCTCCTCCCCGTTTTTTTTATTCCGGCTTATCCAGCCCAACTCGGTTGATTATAATCACTATACCAAGCCTGTTTAGTGTTAACAGGTCCAACCAAGCTATATCCGGCAATTGAATCTTCTTAAATCTGCTGAAAAATCCAACTCGAAATCTGTTCTTCGCTGTACAAAGTTTTCCCGCCTTTTTTGAATTCTTGAATTCTTGAAGATGAGGTGCCCCTTATCCAGAGTAGGGGTGCCTTTAGCAGCTGCCTTGGGGTGTCCTGAGGGTGCCCCTTAGTAATTTGGGTACCCCTTATCCGTAGTGAGGGTCCGAATAGTAGATGTCTTCCGGGCGCAACTTTTCGAGCCGATTTTTCCAAAAATGTTTATTGGCCAAAAATACCTACACACACATAAAACACAATAATAAGTACAAAAAAATGAGCACTATCAATATATAGAATCGAGAAAAATTAGACACAAAAATGTGTCTATCACTCTAGCAACTGGAAAAACTAATCCCCACACCTCCTGTGTGATACTAGTTGGTTTTGCTAGAGTCGATTCTCCCTTAACCTTAGGTTTCTTCTCGAGACCCTGTAGGTTAACGACTGAAAGACTTCATTGGGATTGTGAAGACAGACGAAACTACTTCTCTTGTAGTTGACCGATCTGATCTTGCCATTTTCTATCGTACGAGTTCAATTGAATAATTGACTTGAGATTATATCTCCGATAGGGCAAGATAAAAAGAAATCATAAACATCTTCGTCTCATCGTTTGTGATTCCACAATATCTAGTTTCGCTACCATACGATTTAGATTATTGTGAGGTAATTGATAATACTAGGCTGTTCTTCGGGAATATAAGTTCGGGTTATCAATTAGTTCCTGTTCACCTTTATTTATCAAAAGACGAAACAAAAACTCATAGGTTTATCTGTGGGAGACAGATTTATCTATCACCGTAGACTTTTTTGTGTGATACAAATTTTTTTGTTAAAGTCTTCGACTTTGGGTCGTATCAACTCTTAGTTGTGGGTGAGATCATCTAAGGGAATCAAGTGCGTAGTATCCTGCTGGGATCAGAGACGTAAGGAGCGCAACTGTACCTTGAATCAGTGTGATATTGATTAGGGTTCAACTACAGTCCAGACCGAAGTTAGTTTGTAGTAGGCTAGTGTCTGTAGCGGCTTAATACAGTGTGGTGTTCAATCTGGACTAGGTCCCAGGTTTTTCCTGCATTTGCGGTTTCCTCGTTAACAAAACTTCTGGTGTCTGTGTTATTTCTATTCCGCATTATATTTTGTTATATAATTGAAATATCACAGGTTGTGCGTTAATATCAATCAATTAGAATACCCAACCTTTGGTTGTTGATTTACATTGATTGACACTGAACATTGGTTTTTGGTACCGTTCAAGTTATTTCACATAATAATCAGGTTCACGGATCTGTTTGATTTGCAGATTACATTGTGAAATAAAGATATTAGAACTCTTTGATATACTTTTATCTAGATTGAGTCTGACTGTCTAGTTGATTCTCTTAAAAGTATATTAGAGTTAGTCCATACAGATTGCTAATCGAAATATTGGGTGGGGTTGTTGTACCCCGCTTTTTCACAAGTAAACATACTTCGTTGTTATATTGTCTCGATATCGTATCCATAGACAATCACACGAAGTGTGAACCGTTAGTTGTATTGTCTCAACTCAGTCCATAGACAACCACTTAAGGAGAAAAGACTTATAGGTAGGAAATTTTTTAGCTTGAGGTATATTTGGGTACCCTCGCATTTTCATTAATCATCTTTAATGCAGAAAAAAAGGAAGTCCTTGAAGCATGAACTCTTGCATCATCACCACTGGTTGTTGAATGAACTCTTGCATCATCTTTACTCGATATATGCATCTTTGCGATATAATCATCATCCAAAATTGTCACTTTTCAATTTTGCTTCCTTGCATGATTTTTTTAGTTTTCATCTCCTTGTATGATGTACTGAAGTACAAATATTGAGTGAATATGCCCAGCCGCTTTGTAGAGATGTCATAAGATAGTTATGATTGTGTTTTCAATGACGGGGGCGAAAAATTAATGATTAAGAACACTCCGATTATGGATGGTGAATTTTATGTGGTTCGGTATAGACCATCAAAATACCTCCAAGACCATGCTTTCCGTCTGCTTGTGAATCCAAAAAAAAAATGATAAGTCGAAGATGGTATCCCCAAAAGCCATAAAAAAAATTTGTCGGAAAGGAGGTCATTACTGTGCTTCATTGACTTCAAGATTGCTAGAAAAATTTTGCATGAATTTTCTGGATGGACGAGACACATGCTCGTCTATGACCACGTCCGAGCAATGTTAAACAATGCACAAGTTACTAAAGATATCAGAGCATCTGTACAAATCTTCATATATCATGACATGCCTGGCATTGTAGCTTTACTCACTCGATGGTGTGTTCCTACACAAACGTTCATATGTAGATGGGGAGAGCTTGCCATTACTTTAAAAGACGTGGTTGTTTTACTGCATCTTCCAGTCACATGTAATCTTCCTATTGAGTTATTAGCGGAAGGGAGTGAGATGATTTCAATTTTGGAAACTAAAATGGATGAAATCAATGATGCACTATATTTAATAGATGAAGTATTGTTGGACGACGAAGAAATACCCGATGATGGTACACTGACCATTGCTGTGTTTTTATCCTTGTGGTTGTCTAGAGACGTGTTTGAAGACGGTGGTTCTCCATTGAAGCTATTTGTTACTCCTATTGCTGTTAAGATGCCTAAAGGGGAGCAACTTCCCATTGGCAGTTTATTTCTTGGTCCATTGTATTCTCACTCAGACTCTTTAGTTATTGACAGACGCATCTCTAATGGTTGCATGAAGGTTGAATCATATGTTAACACATTGTTCCTCCAAGCGTGGTTGTGGGATCACCTGAGTATTTATGCACCCACTCCTCGTAATGCGTTATAACAGAAAGGTGTTGATTTTCACCATGCTTTTTCTAAAAAACATAATGCGAGAATATTGTGCTAGTCTAATAAGATGCCACACTATAAAATACGCCTTGTTAACTTGCTGGATAACAAAGCTGAATTTGATTTTCGTCCATGGGAGCCAATTTCTCCTTGTATCTCTCAGTTGATTACCTTTGTTGGTGATGATGACATCACATTGCAATCTGATACATACCTTATCGATGGTGATCAGAGAACTTTTACGCTGAGTTGTACACCCGATCATATCGTGTCTGTGATGGAAAGAGAATATCTAGTGGAAAAATATAATATTGGTAGAGCGAATCGACGAATGGGTCTTGATCAGTGCAATCCTCCTTTTCGATTTGACAAGCCTCATGTTCATCATCTCATGTCTCACTTTGATTTTACACATGTGGGTCGAAGTAGGTACTTATTTCCTCATCGAGATCGAGACACATATGTAACTACGGGTTACATAGATTTTTGGAGAAATATCATGAACGTCTTCATGACTTTGCAATGTTGGTAACTCCACCACCACCACATGGTGCTCCTAATGTAGAGATGAAATCTAATCGCCCTCGATTGAAGCTGCTTCATGGTGATGATAAGAGAAAAATACTTCTAGAATCCTCGCAGGTGAGTATCTTCTTTATGGTCTTCAAAGAAGTATAATAATTACAGTACAACCATTCTATTAACCTCTTTTGTAGAGTGAACGTGTCGTAAGGCCCTGGAATAACGATGACTTTGAGGAAGTTGGAGAAAGTCCCCAGGGTAAGATAAGGAGCAAAAGTCACAGATGTTATCTAACGTTATATGGTCTTCACCCGCTTCTTTGGTTAGTCTTAGATATCTGTTTTACGATAATTTCCTTTTCAGCATCATTAAGATCAAAAAAAAAAAAAAAAAAAAAAAAAAAAAAAAAACTTGTAAACTTATTGCAAGGTTTTTCTCCATCTAGCCTCGAAGGTCTTCGACTTTCCGCGACAGGACAATCAACTCAGATTGTTGGATCCTCTAAGGACGAACAAACCGAAGATGAAGACCGTCGATGTAAGTATTATCTTAATTTGTACAGTTGCTTGTAATGATTTCGAGAAAAATCCTTGTACACATGGTTGTTGTTTATAGGAAGAGATTTAATTGATGGCCAAGGTGATGGTGATGTTTAATCATCTTCGGAGGAGGACGAGGAATGAAATCACCATGTTTTGGAATTGAATGGAAAGAATGGAGCAACAATGTCGATAATTCTATCCCTCCAAATAATTTAAGAACCACACAAGTAAATTTTCATCTTGTATGTCTTCATGATAGTATGAATTTTTATTCTTGATAATAGAATGAATGAAAAACCATATGGATGAACAAGGAACTCTAGTATAGTTAGCCTTCAGAAAATTCAGAAATTTAGCTTTTACTAAAAACGTCATAAAATCCTCATCTGATGTCTATTTTTATGGTCTACCCCAACTTTTTCATACCCGGAAAATTACCAATATATAGCGAAGAAGTTTTTTGAGTTTTGAGCTTGTTTTGGGTTCAAATCAACAAAACAGAAATGTTACATAATAATTCAAAAAAAAAAAAAAATCAGCAATGATGGTGTTTGTTGTTTGACCCATGTTAGCTCTTTCATCCAATTGATATGAATTTTGGATATGTTGTAGAGGACATCCATAAAAAAATGATATATGACTCATATCTTGATTATTTACCAATTGCTCCCAGTTCGTTGTTTTATACAGGACATTGTAAAACGTCTTTAGACAAACTTGGTGAAAAACGTATTTTTAAGCCTTTAGACCATTTGCTTGTGATTAGAATGCTTGTTGAAGAAACTTGATCTATTTAACTCACTTGCACTCTAAATTTTATGATTTATGCTTGATTTTCCTACTTTGAGCATTCTTACTCATAAAATTGTCACATTAGGTGCAAAACGGCGAAATTGAAGAAAACGGAGTAGTAGATGATAGTACAAGCACCATTGTGAACCAAGTTGATAATGAGGCCCCCTATGACCTTCAAGATCATGAAAATGCTACTCTTGAGGTGATGGTTGAAACTTATGTCCAAGTTGACACTATTCCATGAATTGAAAGAGATACTCCAGTGACTGAAACCCAAATGGTATTGCATGAATATCCAAATCATGGCATTCCTTTTGATCCTCCATTCAGCGAACCACTCGAATATCATGAGTTAGTTGGTGGGCTAAGCATTCCAACTGGATATGTTAGTTTGTACAGAGATATATGGAAGATGTATGGCCATATTGTAACCGCTAAAAATTTGAGCATGCTTATTTCCTGATAATGCGAGTAGAAATAATATTATGTATCGTTAGTGATATACGTACCAAACCCATAGGTGCCATTATTGAAGGTGTAATCTTTGATTGGGAGTTCAACTTGAAAGTTGCAGAAGAATATGTTCTCAACGTCAAGTGGCTTCGTCAGGGAATTGAGCTTATCAAGAAAAAGCGAAGGCAAAATTGCAAAGCTGTCTGAAAAATTATAATTGGAGAAAAATGCTTTACATAGCATGCAAGTGGCCTTGTTGAAGGGAGCGAAATCCATATTTTACCAATTTTTCTTAACCTTATCACTTTTATTTCCTCTGAACTATGTCTTTGAACTGTTGAGAGTGTGAGGTTTTATTTGGTATTTGGTCTTGATTTTTTGACTGCCTTGGGATATGTAGATGATTGAAGTTTGATATTATGATATTTTGGTTTGATAAAGATAATGAATTGAGATTGATTACTTAGAAGGGAAATTCAATTTTTGGTTACAAGTATTGCATCCATTTTGGAGGAATTGAAAGTACAAACAAAATAAAAAATCCTAAATGTTTTAAAACACCAAATGCCTCCATTTTTCATGTATTGGTGCTTCTACTACCTTGCCGTACGCAACAACCAGTTTGTATAGTATCTACCAATAGTCGAGTTTGCAATCATAAATGGACCTTCCCAATCATAGTTAATCATAGAGTGACGATTGCGCTTTGCTTATTTCAGTACCAAATTTCCAACGTGAAAGGCATTAGGTTTTATTGGCATAGCCCTGAATATCATCCGTTGATTCAGCTTTTCCTTCATCTTTGTACCAATATTCAATTTCCAAGTGTGGGTATGTTATTGAAACTCTTTGCAACGGCTCTGTGGCACATGTGGACATTCTTGTAATGTCACATGGAGAAACCCTAGATCTTCTTCACCATGCTTGGACACCATCTCAGTAGTAAATGTCCCATCTTGAGACTTGGGTTGTGAAGGATTTGGAGTCATCCACTTAGAAAAACATTAATTGGATAGGAGATATCATCTAGTCATAACGCCTTGTAATAGCAAAAATGCTTCTACCGGTAAAATTGAGTCCCGCTAACAGAGCATGTGGCAGGAAAACTGAATGAAAGATATGCAGGTGAAGTGATATTTGCATGACTACGAAACAACTTGATATAAGATATTTCATCCTCTCCGCATTCCTGCTCCATCGTCATCAAAGTTAGGAATTCCTCCGTGAGAAGAGGCTAGGTTTTACATCTTTATTCTAGGGTTTACCCCTTTAGGGGGAAACCATGAGATATTTTCTTCTTCTCCTTTCTTTGTATCATGAGTAGATAATCTGTTGTATATTATGGATGAATTCAATGTTCTAAACAACAAGCTTTGTTAGTTATACAAATTTATTTGGAGTTTTAATCATTTTATCGTTTGTCGTCAGTATATCTAATAATTATGATTGATTTCTATATTGTTTGGATGCGCAACCAAGTTAATATATTGATCTATATAATGCTAGTAGAGATTTGAGTGATCCGTAATTGTCAAGCATCTCCTATACAAGTAGAAAACGTGAAACTTTGCAGAGGGATTCTGTGGAGCAATCGCGTGCGAAGATAACATCAATAAGTGAACCGAGCTAGCGTACTGAGTTTAACTACTTGATAAACCTAAATTTACAAACACTAATGCGTTCGATTAAGTTACATCTTGTAGGCGTACCTCAAGGTGGCTTAGTTGGATAAAATATGGTGCCTACGCATACCTATTATCTAGTGATACAAAGAGTTTTAGTTATACTTTAAATTGTCCCTGTTTTTTGCCACTGTTTTGATTATAGTAAAATAAACTGCCCCCGTTTTTTGCCCCGTTTCGGGGCAAAAAACGGCTAACGGCTAGTTATGGGCGTTAAGTTCCAGCTGGCACCCAGCAAATGACATCTAAACCCCTTGCAAGTGCATCTCACACAAACAGCAACACCATGGGCAGAAAGTTCTTGCAAACGCATCTCACCCGGACAGTAAGATAACGACCAGAAAACATGTGGTATGATTTTATGCACACAAAATGTACGACCAAGATTAAATTGACATGAAAATGGCTATCTTCATCTTCTTTACCCTGTAAAACTAGATAAGAACCTAATTCTTTCGTATCAATCAGAAAGCATTTTCTTTTAATTACTCATCAAATTCAAAAATAGACAACCCAAACAAGTTATGGGGTGGAGGTCAGAAAAAATCTCCAAGTAGTAGCAACAACAAAAATAGCGACCAAAAAGCCATGATTGATTGTGCAATGTACGAACAAGGAAACCATGACACACAAGTGTATCCTTGGATGTATTCTAGGTGCAAGCATATTCCTTGTGTTAGTGTGAAAGCATTACTTAGATCTACGACAACTGAAAACTATAGAAAAATGTTCTTCAAGTGCACAATACCTACCTGCAACTACTTGGAATGGTTTGAAGATGCTTCCGACCATTGTAAAGCCAAGGACATCGTGTTACCATCAACGAAAAGTTGTTGTGCTTATGGAGAAGAAGACAATGTTTGTCCACTGCATAATCAGGTTGCAAATCCAGACTCACACTGATGATGTGCAAAAATCAACACAATAAGAACATAGCTTACCTTGTCGACTTGGATTATGAATCTTTTATATGGGATTCATATGCCATTTTCATTTCTGCAAAGACAGGGTTAGAGATTCTGCAACCCAAATGGCTGCTCTATGTAAGCAATTAGGAAAAAAATCTTCATATGTAATATGCAAGAACTTGCTTTAAGAAATAAATAGAATAAATACTATTAAATTTCATATCATGTTAAAACAAAAGATGTTCAAACAGAAAATAAAAATAAATAAAATGATTATTGTTAACTAAAGCATAACCAGTGCATATATTCTCACAAGAACTGAAAGTTCAACATAAACTGATTCCATAACAGTACCAAAATAAAAATTCATAAAAGACACGAAAAAAATAAACCTAACCTAACTGATAGTCATGACTCCCTTTGCAGTATGTGTAATTCTGGTCAGCTAGAAACTCCTGAACACATTATTTTTCATTGTTTGTTCGCAAAGTCAGTCTGGTCTCTAACTCCTTATGCAGATCTAATCGAGCAAGATAGTGATTCTCCCATTAGTATTCAAGACTGGGTTATCAAGTGGACTTCTGACAACAATTTGAAAGATAAGGCTGGTGTTGTCTTTTCAATTGCCTGGAGCATACGGAAAGATAGATATTCATGTATCGTTCAGGAAAAATCTTTGAATCATCATTCTACATCTAGATTAGCACTTAAATTAGTCAATGACACTGAGATATATTTGAGTAATGATGTTTCTCATGAGGATAATATCTCTGAACCTGTTAAAGAGATAAATCTCTCTACTATTATTAGTTATTTGCCAGATGATTATGCGATTGTTTTTAGCGATTCTGCCTTTGACAAGAATGCGAACTCATTTGGAATTGGTTTGGTTATGAATAATATGGAAAGTACCTTCATTAGATGCAAACTCAAAGCAGGACAGTGAGACATGCCGAGGAAGCAGAAAGTCTAGCCTTATTGGAAGCAGTAATGTGGGCAAAGAAAAAATGACCGGAGAAAGTATGTTTTGTTAGTGATGCTAAGCAGTGATTGATTCTCTTAACTTAAATAGTAACCAGCTATACTGGTACAATAAATCAGTCTTAGATGACTGTAAAACATTTATTCTTAGTTTTCACTTTGTTTAGTTTGAATTTTTATGAAGAAACCATATTAGTCCAGCTGATCAAGCAGCTAAGTTTAGTAGATGGTCTAGAACCTCAGGAGAATGGTTGGGAAACGTCCCTGGTTTTCTCAATTCCTCTATGTAATTTTTCTTCTTTGCAATAAAATTTATTTTCCTACAAAAAAAAAAAAAAAAAAAAAAAAAAAAAAAAAAAAACTGTAACTCGAGTCTTTATTTTGTGTTTATAGATTTCTTTGTCTTTCTTTTTGCATCTATAATACTTTGGGTCATTGTTTGTTTAATAGATCCAACATTAGTAAAATTTTGAGCAACTTTCTGCTTCTTTGTAGTTCTAGCTGGTTTTGAAGTAGATGCACCTGGTGAATCATATGTTTTCATCTTCTTAGATCTAGAAGAAGTTGTTGCAGGTGTATCAAAGATGGTGAAAGTTGCACCATCAACTTGAGTTCTCTGTCTCTTTGCTATAGAGTTTTGACCAAGAGCAACCAGCATCCCCTATTGTTCTGGCATGATAAACCACACCTGCGACATTTATACACTCTGGGTTGTGATGGACGTTAATCATATGCCATCATCCTTTTAACGCTAAGCCTTCCTGTTTTCCTGTCACTGATAATAGGGCTTAGCTCCATCTTTTCCTGCTACCAAATGTAGTAATAAAAAATGAGAAATGAAACCCTAAAGGAATCAAACATACTAGTATGTCAAATAAACACGAATATTAAATGTACAACTACCAAATAAGTGCCTAAACAATTATTTTACCTTGACCCAGTCTTTGACATCATCATCATATGTGATCCATTATGCTTGCTGCCACAAAGTACATTAGAAACATAAACAATTCAAGATGTCGCAAATTCAAGTAATTTTGTTAAATAATGCATTACAGACATGAACAATAAGTAATTTTTCCTTTTCTTTTTATGAGATTTTCTTTTTTATAAATGTCATAAATTCGAGAAAAGATTCGTCAAAGAGTGTTATAAGTGTTAAAAATTCAGATTTTTCTTTTAACTCTAATTTTATGTCGCAAACAGATTTTTCTTTTAACTCTAACTCTAATTTTAAGAAATCAAACTGGGATTTGATAAATCTAACATGTCTTCTTCTTCTCATTTTCGTTCATCGTCAAATAAAGTAAAACACGAATTAAAATATCTTAATCACTCTCGATTTGGTATAAAAAAAAACAACTCTCGATTTCACTCTGGATTACAAGATGATGATTTGGAAATCTCTCAATCGTCGCTGCTTCTACCCCTTTTTTGAAACCCTACGAGAAGAAATGAGAAATGAATTCTCCCTCTGGACAGGTCGTAAAGATCGAAGGATAAAGATGCAATTTGAACGGGGTTTTGACCATGTGTTGACCAGGTTGACCAAAAAATGTTGACTCTCGACGGGAAAAACAAACCTTGGGGCACTCTTGTAAAGTTGGAGAAAACAAGAGTATGCTATTAAACCGGATTCTGAGAATGGGGCTAATTTTCAAAAATTCCTGGAATCTTTCTTACTTTACTGAAATTTCCATTGCTTGGTGAAATGCAACCCGATCTGAAGGAATCCCATTCCCACGGGCAATTTGGCAAGATTGAGTAAGACCAGATTGAGCTGTATATATATGGACGAGAAAAGGAGCAATTCTGAGAATGGATTAAGTTTTATGGATCTTTGGTTAAGCTTGGTCACAACTTCAATCCATCCTGAACCTATTCAAAGTCGGTCCTGATCAAAAAATTTGACAGATCTAACTAGGGGACATAGAAAAAACAAGTTCTCATCATTGTAGAAAGGATAAATGGGAATAAAAAACAGTGTTAAGCAACTAAACATGAATCAAATTTATGAAGTAGTGAAAGACTACATAGAATGAGACGATAGCGGAAAGCTACAGAAAAAATAATGGAATATTGGAACTCTTTGAATTAATTATATCATTTCTCTGTTTCATATTTAATTTCCTGATAGAAATTTACAAATGAGAAACTTCCCAAAAATGCGAGTACAAGATACCTTGAACTACGTGTCAGTTATCGGAGTTGTATCTGAAAGCGACGGGAGTAGTTGGTGGTTACTCAGTTATATCAAAGCAAAGTTTAGCTTCATCCCAAGGACCATTGATCTCAAATTTGTATTCCTGAATTTTTATAAGCCAATATGGACAAATAACTGTGACAAACACCAACAGACTCAACAACAACACAAATAACAGTCGGTGCAACGTGAATACAAACCCTAAGGTGACTATCATTAACCCAAATGAGAACAAGAGGTGAAGAACGAAAGAGTACTTCTTGATGCAGTATGTGATGAGCGGGGCAAAGAGGAAAACCTGCAACGAGAAAAGAACGATTGCAAACACTTGTAGTCTTGATGGAAGACGAGAGGCAATTAGTACGGAAGCCACAATAGAAGCATTTAAAGATATGTTGCTTGTCAATGTCGGATTAGTAAGTGCCCCAGGTGGTCTAATTGTGGATCCTGCGTAATCGTGCAAGAAGAGATGTAGTACAAGAAGTGAAGCCGTAAGCGCCCAAATCGAGTCAGAACTGATTGACCTGGTGAGTGTGTGGTAGATAGGAGCTAATATGTATAATCCGCTAATAAAGAAGGAAATGTTGAGAAGATAATTACAGAGAAGGCGAATGGAGAGCTTTTTTGCAGTTAAGTGAAGAACTAGAAATCCTGATCCTAAGAGACCCACGTCAAGGATCAACAAAGAAGCCTCACTAATGTTGGATTCTAGTGTATAGGTCCAAACACAAACTACAAGAGAGACAATGCATAGATATTGAGATATGGAAATCGAGTCTTTCATAACTTTAACCAAGTCTCGTTTTACGACATTGGCGTTCATGACCATACCTTCAAGGAACGATTCATCTGTGTAGTTGTCGTCGTACCCAGGTTGCATTCCTCCATATGCAACTTTACGCCACTTGGGCCGGGAAGGAGATAAAATCTCTTCGCACGTTTTATCCATTGGAAACCAAAGGTGAATTCAAATATACGCTTGAGTTCACAACCTAACCAACCACAGGATCTCACCAAACCCTAGAACCCTGTTCAAATAGTTCAATGATGTCAATATAATGAAATCAGAACAAGCCTAAACAAAAAGCAAAGTGACTCACTGCATGCTTACAGTATGAGGGAAAAAAGCAAATACTATGAGTTTAACTAGACCAATTAATCTAACAGTAAACCGAAAGAAAAACTAAGGGCCTGTTAGGTATGATTTTTTCCTTGTTTTCATTTCTTTTAAATTTTAAAGAGACGTTTGGTAGGAAATAAAGCTGTTTGTTTACAATAATACATTTAAAAAAAAATTAGTTATGAGTTGCAACCAAGAATCGAAAATCAGTTATAAGCTTACATGAGTGTTTCTACACTTCTATACAATCATAACAAGTCCATATTTGTACAAGCTCTCCGTAAACGAGTCTAGCGAGTCCGCGGATAAGTTACTCCATGAACTTGTATCACTGGATTTCCATTTTAAAACTGAAATCTTAGTAAGGGTTCTTAGTACCTAAGAAGTAATCAGTG
Source organism: Papaver armeniacum (assembly GCA_023531295.1). Lineage (NCBI taxonomy): Eukaryota > Viridiplantae > Streptophyta > Magnoliopsida > Ranunculales > Papaveraceae > Papaver > Papaver armeniacum. Next base: position 106,249 of record JAJJWW010015563.1, read on the forward strand.
AGAACAAATTTATGAAGAAGTAAAAAGATATGATTAGAATAACAAACTAGAAGCACAAGTTAAGCAGTTATTTCAATAACACTTATAAGGGAAAGCAAATTAATTAAGAAATAATGATTAGCAAGAAATGCTCAGGTATCACAAGCCGAGTTTCTGAAGAGCAGCGTTACAACAGAAGATTGTCCTTCTGATGGACTTCCTGAATTTGCACCTAAAGTTTTTGGATAATTATAGAATACTTTGACATTAAGAAAACTGGAAAAGAATAAGCTAGACTAAATGAACAGTCAAAAAAAAAGGAAAGACTATCCCATCTCCTTCATATACGCCATACTTTTTTTTGTGAAGAAACACACAAGTGATACAGATGTTATGAAAGGAAAGAAATTTCAAGTTATAATGATATATTGTTCGGCACTTCGGCTAATATCTGTCAAACACAACGTGTAATGATAGTTTACCTATCATTTCTTAAAACATAGTAAACTATAATTTCTTAAAACATATAAACGATAAAATGTAACTCAGTAGATAGCTTCAAGCAAGCTGATGTGGCATGAGATTCTTTAGGATCCATTGCCCCATCATATATACAGAACTATTTAATCCAAACCAATATTCATTTCATTTATAATCTCAGTTTCCTACAAAGTCTATAATCTCATTCGATTCCTACATAAAAATAACCAAGTGTAAACATAACCAACAGGTCCAACACCAGGTATCCAAAAACAAGTTATAAACCCCATGTTGAACCTTTGCTAAACTGAATAGTACATAATTCATTCCAAGTACAAATAATATCTACTCTTGAGGGTTTACCATGAACAAGTACTTCTCTGAAGAGACAAGAACATGTGACAGGACAACCGGATCTATCCATGTACTTACACTCAAGAAAATATAATTTAGTATACAGTAGTTAAATGAATTGGAAAAAAACTTCTTAAGCCAAAATATCCATTTTGTCAACAAGTTACCAAAATACCAAGGCACCTCAGAGTTGCCAACAGGCCCAACACAGATTTATATAAATTTGGAATCACTCTCCACCTCCAGGTTAATAATGTCTAGTTATTTGTCTAAGTTTTTCCAGTATCGGTAAATACATTCCTAGAAGACACAATCACAAACACCACTAGCATTGCACCAAGTTCATGTTCTAAAAAAATTCATTACAGATTCTTAAGCCACATTTGCAAATTCCCTATGCATTATACGCAGTCGATTGGATTTGGTTTTCAACTTTGGCCGGTGTACCTCTTACCAAACATAGTAAAGCTAGCAGTGTCTATTCCTACCATTTTTTCTTCTCCAGTGTCTTGGTTCTTCATGAACCAATTCAACAAAGCAATTCACATAAACTGTCGACATGTGCGACATCATTTATATTATCACCACTAGATGCAGACGCCATCTTTTGTTCTACATAATAGTCTATCAAAAACATAAGCATAAAGAGGAATACATTACAAACATTATGCAAAAACACTCAAACTCAGAATTTCTATAGCAACAAAATTAAGAATATAAGAGAAACCCCAATGAAACTTAAAAACATCTATATTTGAGTCAAATAAGAAACCCAGAAAATTGAATTGAAAATTCACACATAGAGATTGCAGCAAACCCTAAAATTTGACGGACCAAATCAATTGAGCCATCTGTTTTAAAATCAAAACCCCACAAGTTGAAAGAGATATTAACCATATAGAATAGAAGTTGCAAGAGATCATACCTGGTAAAGAAATCATACGCAACTCTTTTAGCTCTCGTTTTAGAAGAAGAAAGAAAAAACACGGAAAACGATTATTTATCGTTTTTGTTTTCAGAAACAGAAAACACAAAGAGAACGTTTTCTAAAAACATACCTAACAAACACTTTTTCTCGTTTTTTTCATTTTCTATGTTTTTCAGAACAGAAAACCGTTTTTAAAACTCGTACCAAACACGGCCTAACACTTGCAAGTTCTAACTAATCTTCCAATTAATGTGACTTCTAGTCCCTATAGGAAGGGCCTAATATAATTTTCTACAGATGCTTGTTATATTTCTGAACTAGCCTCAGGCATGTGGTACGACCAAATAGTGTGATACCCAAACAATATCAACTTTATATTCCCTCCTAAGGCAGAGCTCATATGCAAAATGCAGAAAGAACTAAGCTGATGCCCGTAGCTGAAAAGCTATAATAATTTCTACTCTCTAGCTTATCTTGATGTAAATCACCAATGCTATTAATATCTTTTTTGCAATTTCACTATGGCTCCAGATAGAGACCCCTGCATATCTGTAACGCTCTGTAGTCCTCATTACAAACTAAATAAGACTGTAATGTCCTGTAGTATTATCCTCATTACCATTTCACAAGACGCTTAACTTCATCTTAGATGCCAACTCTCAAATATCAGACTTTGTGTTTCTAGATAGGAAGGCAAGACAGGAACCACAAGCTTCCTCTTTACTAAAAAAGCTCATATGAACCCAATCTGCTACTGCAGTTCTATCTTCCACTAGATCACATTGGATTGATTAGCCAATACCAGTGTACCACTGTCTTGTTTCCACTTCAGAACAATCAACGCCAACCAACTAATCCTAGTTCAGTAAGCTTCTTTAAGACCAGTTAAATATGTAACGTTCTGTAATTCTACAACATGAAGAAGCTGGTGTATCAGGATTATCAATACCAAATCTCCTATGCTAAACTTCTGTTGGGACTTCAATATATATGGTAACTTAATATCAGAACTGTGAGGAGCTTTCAAATGAGTGAAACTTTAACTGGTTCAAATGACACTGAGATGTATGAGCATCAGTTTAACGACGATTTGAAAAGATAGTCACAATGTCATGTGCTATGCAATGTGAATTATTATCAGCACGTTACGTGTCAAACCATGTCTATCGTTTCCTGTGGCTGAAGTCCATCATTCATATTAGAAAGTAGACTGAAATGTATATATATATATATATATATATATATATATATATATATATGATTACAATGACATGACATGACAAATATGTGAATCAAAGTAAGATCTAGATATTTGGAATGCGTTTCTGAAATGTGAAACATCCTACAGCTTATCTTACCCCTAATTTCATCGTTCTATTCAAATCCGGATTAACAGGACTACTAGAAGCAATTCTGACTGTTGCTTTGATTAAATATTCTCAGAGAATTTTATAGAAGTCACCTCTAACACGATAAAATTTTAGCCCTAATTTATATTTTCAACAAAATCCGAACCAGACAAATTCATTTCTACCAATTTAATAAGATGTCATCAATTCACAAACCAAATTGTGGAGATAGATGATCAGAAGGTTTCCAATGTCTTCTTTCGATTTGTCGAGAAGAGAGGGTTCTCTTTCATTCAACCTTGCACTTGAAGATTTTAATGTTGTTGAATTTTCTTTAAGACACAGCAAGAGACAAAGACCAATATACAGGAAGATGACGCAGAAATCAGTTAATGACCTGTGCGTAGGAATGAATTTCAATTGTTATTTTCCAATGTAGTGTTATCAGCTAAAACCCAAGTCTATCACAATAAGACAGTTCAGAATTCGTTTAGTTAGATAGTTATTTCTGAGTTCCGCTTAAATTTCCTTGAAATTCTATAGTTACTGTAAAAATGAAAGTGAAGCAGTTGAACCAATATACCAATCCCTCCAGATTGTACTGTTTGATAAAGTTTAGAACTCAATAAACTTTTAGAAATCGAGCCATTTGTTTGCTAAAGTTTAACCTCTCTCATAATAACAGAGTATGGTACTAATCTCTAGTTCCTCTATTAAGCTATTCTACATAAACTGCAACTCAAATGTGATTTCTCATATACTCCTATGCCTTTTATGATCCTTAACTCAGCTAAATTCAAGAAGGCTCTAGCCACTGCCAAAGTCGATGTCAAAAGTCAAATTGGTTATTAGACATCTTGTAATTCGATTTAAACAGAAATATACCTCAAAATTCACACTCAAATTTGTTTAAACACCATTAAAACCAAAAAAGAACCTCTTTGGCATTTCCACAAACAGTTACCGCTCATAAACTTAGTTCTGAGCTAAAAATAAATCAGGGAATCAAACATTGAACCAATAGTAGTACAAACCAAATCTAAGAGTATGTTGTTAATCACGGATTGCCCATTCATCGATTTTAGTAACTCTACAACGATTTACCATAAGCTAACATTGAAATTGTACGTGTTTCACCGATTCAAAAATAAAAAATAAAACTGTAAGTACATCATAAATGTAGGCTTAAGCATTATAATGTCAAGAGTTTACTAACCAAATTGAGAAGTGGAGAATATTAGATCATAATCACCTTCTGCAAACAGTTGTTCCTTCCCAAATGCGCAGCCTTTGGTTAAATCTCCTGATAAATGAATGAATTTCTGTTCTCGAATCTGGATTTGGGATTTTGTGATTCGAATCGGGTAAAATAAAAAATCTAGGGTTTCGACGGAAGTTCAAGAGAATCGGGATAATTCAAAATCAAGGAGCAGTAACATCGAAAATGATCCCACATTCTCTCGACTGCCACAATTAGAAAGCATATGGACGGTAGATGGTACGGGAGGTGCCCGGTGGAATTAACGGGTGCCCTTAGTGAAATGGCACGCTGCCATACTTTTTTTTTTTTTTTGAAGGTAAAAAAAAAACTTAAGTTTTCCAAATGCATTATTCATAAAAAAAAACTTCCGAACTTGAGTGAAATCACCTTGTGTTTTTCCCTATTCCATTAGTGAATCCGGGTGGTCATCAACACATTATGTATTAAAGAATTTGTAGCTGCAAAAATAGCTAAAACGATGTGGTACTTAGAAGGTCCTGTCACCTGAGTGCTTTCAAGCTAAATAATGAAGTTAGGTTAAGAAGCGCCCGGCATAAATGTCCAAGTGACGGACATATAAGCATATATTATTGGATCAACGGGTGCATTGGTGCAGAAGCATGATAAACAAATATTATGCTACAGGTAAAAAAAAAAATGTCACAATAGAGAAACAAGCAAGAAAAAGAAACGGTTGATATCTCCTCTGATTGGAGTTGGTCACAATTTTTCAATCAAATTGATAAGTTTGGTTTTTATCAGTAGCCCGGCCGGCCTGAAAGTATAACTTTTAAAGTACCAACGATTGAAAATGCAGATAACATATTTTCATATAGGAGCACTGGAGCAGTTCATAAGTACATATCCAACAAGAACACAATAATAAAAAGATTAATGATAAATAAAAACAAAATAAATGTTCAAATTGATTTTGAGATTATTTTATTTTTTTCTCTTTTCTTTCTTTTTCTCAACTAAAGATTAGAAATCTAGATGGAAAAGAAATATGTATAATCGGAGATAGCTTCATAAGAAAATCGACCGACCGATCATTTCTTGGCGAAAAGATCACCAAAGCCACCGAAACCACCAGACTTTTTAGGTGGAGGAGGAGCAACAGTACCCTTGGTAGTCTTGCTACTCACGGCAGAGCCATTGGAGTCGTCAAATTTTTTGAGAATAGGGCTCGTTTCATATAACTGTTCTTCCTTTGTTATTCCTGTAAAGAAAGTCTCCCAAAATCCCTTCTCTTCAGCAGGTTTAGCTGATGATGTACCCTTTGTTGTACCCTTTGTTGCATAAGTTGTAGTAGTGCTAGTTGTTCTTGTGGTTGTTGGTAGAAATGCTGATCTGTTTCTTGATGTTATTGCGCCGGCTACTGGTGGAGCAAGTGCCATCATCGTCATTGAAACCATCTTTGTATATCTCTCTCTGTATGACTCTTGCTTACTCTTTTCTCTATTGGATTGGATCTTGGTTGTGTAGCTTAAGTGGAGAGGAATGAAAGAACACCAATTTAGTACATAAGGAGGATCGTTTTGGACACAAGGTCTCCACAAGTGTCTTATCCTCTCTATATCCCCCCGTTCATCTAGTTGCTATTCCTTTTTCTAATTTTTTTTATTTCCATTTTTAAGAATGAATAAATCATGGGAACTGAATTGACACGTGGCAGCATAATGTCCTCTGCTTCATCTCAGATTAGAAATGACGAAATGATGAAGAAGAGTAGGGATTCTTTAGGTCTTCTATCAAAGCGTTAGTTCGAGTCGTCAAGAGCCAGATACAATGTCAATGAGCCTACTGTTCGCGTTTTTCTTGACTAGCCTAACAAAAAGCATATCGGTCCCTTGTGTGACGTCCGTAGGTAGAGCTGCCAACAACGCTGTTCAAGATTTTATTACCAGCTAATCATGCGGCAAGTTGTTTTGTGTAGCGCTCATTTGATAACGTTGAGCCAGATAAAATGAGCCTGATCAAATGGCCCATCATTTTGCATTTTTCTTGACCAGCCTGAGAAAAAGTAAATCAGTGACCGGTCTGTTGTGTCCCCAAGTAAAGCTGATATACACCACACAGGTGGCTCAGGAGCGCATTTTAAGACGTTGCTCAATTGCATTAACTCAATCCCTTATAGCGTGTTTGGATACAAATCTGTTTATGACTTCTGTTTTCTGACTTATATTTCTCCAGAAGCAGAAGTCAGAAGCAAAACTACTTTGCTTCACAAAAAGTTAATTTTTCGACTTCTAGAAATCGTTTTGAGATTTGACGGGTAAATTGATTTCTGACTTTTCGATTTTTAAAAATCGAAAAGCTACTTCTGGTGTGCTCTCCAAATAGGCTATTAGGAAGTGTAATAAATCATGTTCTTACTTACCTTTTAATTAAATCACTTAGTATTATATTTGGATCGTAAAAACAAATGCATGGTTCTTAATATGAAAAGCCTATTCATCTGCCGGATTGAGGTTTACCAAAACTAGTTGGAGACTACATAAATGTAAGTTGATTTAGAAGGTATGCTGCCAAGGGGTATTTAAAATTGTGTAAAGTTACATTATTATCTTTACAAAATTCTAATTGAAACCAGATCCGTGGGTTTTATCAATTTCATTTCATTCCTTCTTATTCTTCCACTCTAAAAACCGCTCCTCTCTCCCTCTCCATCATTTTTCAAACGAAGAGAAAAACTCGTCAATTAATTCGTCGCAGTAATTTTCAATTCGAAAATTTCATCGTCGCTAATTCTTTCAAACATGAATATTTCAAACAAACTGCTAGAAAACCTATTGGCGATGACCCTCAAATTGGAAACGCAGTGCAACAGTACGTTGGTGCAAAGAAAGATCATTTAAAAGTGAAAAAACCAAGGAAATGACAAGAATGAGAAAGTAAATTATGACATGAGCTCAATATAATACGTTGCTTTGTTGTTTGAGTGGCATATTAGATTTGAAAAATTTGAAAACTTTGAATTGCATACAATTCTGTGGTTGTCATGGTTTTTCTTCAATTTATATTTGGTCGTCATGGTTGTAGGATGAGTAGCTTGACAATTTTTAAAACGTTTTCACTTCTGAAACAAAAATTGACAGAGTCGTCATGGTCTTCATCCCTACACTATCAATAGATGCAATACCGGTGATGTTGTATGAAAATCGCCGTTGTTGAAAAGCTAAACCTTGACATCTAATAACTTATATAAACAAGTTATTCTTGTGTCCAATTTATTATTAGTTGTCATGGTTTTAAATATATAACTTGACGACTAACACAAAATCATCGGTGCATTGGGTTTTTGGTAAAATATTAGTTCTGGGACTTAATGTAAATATTTGATCACGTTCATTGGGTTTTAGGTAAAACGTTAATTCTGGGACGTAATACTTGTTGTCCAAATTTTGAATTATGAGGTTGAGGTATATTTTGTGTCGCCAGATATATTAATGGTCATGTGCCTAATAAGGGACCATGAGACATGAGTTAGGTTACAATGCAGATTATGAGTCACGCTTTGGGGTCAAAGTTTGAATTGCACATCAATTTTGAATCAATAACTCAATAGTGAGTGATATGCTTTTAGGGCTACGAATAAAATCTTAGGAGTAGGACTGTAGATAAATTTATTTCGTACATGCTCGTTTGTGTTTAAACACACTCTATGTCACAGGTATATTTTGGTTTATAAGGTACATTTTAATGCTACTAGTACATTTTGAGTCACTAATCTAATATATTAATTTAAGCCACACAACAAATTCACGTGGTTACTTTGACGCTTACTCAAATTATTTGAAGTATATGGATTTTGAATCTCACCTAAAATAAGAGGATAAAGGGTGTTTGAAGGTGAAAATGGTTTCTGCTGATTTCGGTAATTGTGGGTGTGCAGGTGAGAAACAATTTAAACCCTAAACAATGTACTGGAAGGGAGTACTTTAGTTCGAGAGATCAATCTGTACGCAAGTCCGGCCTAAACCAAGAAATGGCCGTTCCAGACTTGCTTCGGTCACAAAGTGCAGGAGAATGGGTTGGTTTTGGGGAGGGAAGCAAGGAAAGTGGTGCGACCAGAATAGTTGATTCTGGAGGAGTAGTTGGATTACTACGACTTGTTATCAGAAAAGTGAGAGAGCTCCCAAGGTGGGCTAGCAAATAAGTATTTCTGAGTGTTGTATCTCCCGTACGAACTTGTTGTTCCAATGGAAATAGGTAAGACCTATTTATACAAGTCGGAGTAAAAACGTACCCTGGCCTCACTAAGGAGTGGGGAAGTAAATGGGAGGAGGTAGCAACCGTATGCATGGAATTGATGTTCCATAAAGTGGTTAGCGCATGAAACGGGTTTTCATGAAACCGCTAACGTTATGGAATTGGTGTCCCATAAAGTTATTAACGCATGTGCTTTATGTCCCATGAACGTTTCACACATAACTTCCCGTATTTACTAACCGCCTCACCCTTATGACACTTCCTTATGACGGGCGTAGTGTACGCCGCACGATGTAAACCGCCAAACCAATACCCAAAGAGGATCCCCCAGTTTGTGTTGATGTCTCGAATGTTTTGGAAAACATGTAGCACGTTTGTTGTGGCTTGGCAAGTCAAGCTCGGGAAACTTGCCAGCCTGGTGACCTTCGACGGTCGAGATTTTGCATCTTGAGAGGAGGGGCAACCGTTGATCGTTGCACGCCTTCGTTTTGGTAGCCGCGTAGTGAGGGCCAACGCAGTGGCGCGGCTAGGCATGTCGTTGGCATGGCAAGGTTTGGCGTGGCCAAACTTAGGTTTTCGGGCCAAAGGTTACCATGTGTCATCCTGGTAACCTTGGATGGCTAGGATTTGCTCACGGGATTAAAGGGCAACCGTTGATTGTTGCACGCCTTCGTTTTGGTAGCCGCAGTGAGGGCCAACGTGGAGGGCCAACGTTGGCATGGCGCTGGCGTGGTTGGCATGGCCAAACTTAGGTTTTCGGGCCAAAGGTTACCATGTGTCGTCTGGTAACCTTGGATGGCTAGGATTTGCTCCTGGGATTGAAGGGCAACCGTTGATTATTGCACGCCTTCGTTTTGGTAGACGCGTAGTGAGGGCCAACGTGGTGGCGCGGCTAAGTTGGCATGCCGTTGGCGTGGCAAGGCGTGGCCAAACTTAGGTTTTCGGGCCAAAGGTTACCATGTGTCGTCTGGTAACCTTGGATGGCTAGAATTTGCTCCTGGGATTGAAGGGAAACCGTTGATTGTTGCACTCCTTCATTTTGGTAGCCGCGTAGTGAGGGCCAACAGGGTGGCGCGGCTAGGGTTAGACTTGGCATGTGGGGCCAAGGGTTCGCCTTGGGCGTGGCTAGCTTTGGCTAGGTGCGATTTTGGTTTGGCATGTGGGGCCAAGGGTTTGCCATGGGCGTATGGCGTGGCTAGGGCCAAGGCAAGGGCGTTTCGCTTGGCATGATGTGACTAGCATGGCTAGGGCCAAGGCAAAGTGTGTTTGGCATGGCGCGGCTAGCTTGGCTAGGTTTGGTTTGGCTTGGCATGTGGGGCCAAGGGTTTGCCATGGGTGTATGGCGTGGCTAGCTTGGGCTAGGTGCGGTTTTGGCTTGGTATGTGGGGCCAAGGGTTTGCCATAGGCGCATGGCGTGGTTAGGGCCAAGGCAAGGGCGTTTGGCTTGGCATGATGTGACTAGCATGGCTAGGCCCAAGGCAAAGTGTGTTTGGCACGGCGCGGCTAGCTTGGATAGGTTTGATTTGGCTTGGCATGTGGGGCCAAGGGTTTGCCATGGGTGTATGGCGTGGCTAGCTTTGGCTAGGTGCATGACCAAGCTAGGGTTTTGGGGCAAAGGTCGTTTGGTAACCTTGGACGGCCAGGATTTGCTCCTGGGATTGAAGGGCAATCGTTGATTGTTGCCCGCCTTCGTTTGATAACCGCGTAGTGAAGGCCAGCATGGTGGCGCGGCATGGGGCCACGGAGAGGTGCGTTTGGCATGGCGCAGTAGGTGTGGCTGTCATGATTTGCCATTGGCACGGAGGTGCGACTAGCATGGTTGGCATGATTTGGCGCGGTCGGTGTGGCTGGCATGATTTGCCATTGGCACAGAGGTGCGGCTAGCATGGTTGGCATGCTTTGGCGCGGTCGGTGTGGCTGGCATGGTTTGCTATTGGCACAGAGGTGCGGCTAGTATGGTTGGCATGCTTTGGCTCGGACGGTGTGGCTGGCATGATTTGCCATTGGCACAGAGGTGCGGCTAGCATGGTTGGCATGCTATGGTGCAGTCGGTGTGGATGACATGATTTTCCATTGGCACAGAGGTGCGGCTAGCATGGTTGGCATGCTTTGGCGCGGTCGGTGTGGCTGGCATGATTTGCCATTGGCAGGTGCGGCCAGAGGTGCGGCTAGCATGGTTGGCATGCTTTGGCGCGGTCGGTGTGGTTGGCATGATTTGCCATTGGCACAGAGGTGCGGCTAGCATGGTTGGCATGCTTTGGCGTGGTCGGTGTGGCTGGCATGATTTTCCATTGGCACAAAGGTGCCGCTAGCATGGTTGGCATGCTTTGGAGCGGTCGGTGTGGCTGGCATGATTTTCCATTGGCACAGAGGTGCGGCTAGCATGGTTGGCATGCTTTGGCGCGGTCGGTGTGGCTGGCATGATTTGCCATTGGCACAATGAGGTGCGGCTAGCATGGTTGGCATACTTTGGCTGTCGGTGTGGTCGGCATGATTTGCCATTGGCACACGTGGGAATTAGGGTTTGGCTTGTCGTAACCCTAATTTGAAAAAGATACCCGGTAATTATTTAGGGACACATTAAAGGTTTCAAAGTAAATGTGCCTAGTAAATGCTTTGTTACTTTAAATGTTGTGACATCACTGTCTGCTAGGGTTTAGTGTTTCACGATTTTAACCCTAAGCTAAAAACCACCATCAACATTAAGTCCCCTGCTTAGCTCGGAACAGGTGCCTTGTTGCGAGGTAAGCATATGATGGTGACAGACAAGGACGGAATCGAGGTGTAAATCATTGCAGAGATGGTCAGGAGAATCCGACTAACCTTTTTGAGTGGTAAAGAGAGTTTTGGCTTCCCGTGTTGGAAGCCCTGTGTAAGGTGTACTGGGAATGCAGACCGTGGAGTGGTGAGATGAAAGTTACTGGCTTGGTCTGGTCGTACATCTCCAAGGCAAAGGGGGCGCGATCTTGGAAGGCGACGCAAGTGGACGGCTTGGCTCGAGGGGCCAAGAGGTGGCGTGGTCTTGGTGAGGCAAACGCACGCGGATGATAGGGACGCGACAGTGGAGCATGCGGCTTGGCATAGTGTGGCCTTAGCAAGACGAGACGTACACGGACGGCTATGCGTGGTGGGGCCGCGGAAATGGAGCAAATGGCTTGGCAGGGGGGCCGCGGAAATGGCATGGTGGAACGTGCAAGGACGGCTAGGCGTGGTGGGGCCGTGGTGTGGAGTGAGTGGTCTTGGACGTGGAAATTGGTCTTTGCGGGAACGGTTTCCTCTTTTCCTTCCTTGGCTCAAAATTGGAAATCCTTTTCTTGTTCGAACTCCCAAGTATCACGCCTATAAATAGGATGGCTGGCCTCTCCTTTGATTCACGCCCTTATTGTTTCTTCTTTTGTTTCTTGGTAGCGGTGAAGCGGGCGAGCGGATTAGGTATGTCTTCCAGTACTTCCTCTGTGACTTGATTTTTCTTTTGTTTTCTTGTGTTGGTGAAAAAAACCTAGTTGTAGGTGTACCTTTCCATGACCGTAGTAATGTTGGTGTAAATCCTAGCCATAGGTATGTCTTGCACGTGCTCATAGTAGTACTTAGGCATGAATACCATAGTAATGTAGACCGCTTCAACTCGTTGTGTAAGGTAAGCACGCGATAGTAGTTTGCCATCCCTTTCCCACAAAAACCTAGTTTTTAGGGTTTACTCCTTGTTTTGGTGTGGTCGTGGGCATGGTTCCCCTGGTGGGTCACTCCTCCTCGGTTGGACAAGAATTCTATGCCGCAGAGTACGGCCTTGAAACAAACTGGCTTGCGTCTTGGGTGAAGATAATTTTCGTGTGCTTTCTGTAATAATCTCTCTTCGTATTGTTCCATTGTAGTTGCTTGGAAAGCGGAAGTACTGTGAGAGAATCTTTATTATGACGTCGCTTGAGAAAATTGCGTGCATCAAGGATGTTGGTAACTCCAAGCCAAACGTGGCTGATGAATTCTTCACGATAGTCTCTGCCAGGAGAAGTCCACTTAAGCATGCGCCACTGCTTTTGACCGGTTCGGAGAGTGAGGGAGGGGACCGGTCGGTTCCTCCCGGAAATGTAATACGGTTTTGCCTTCAGAGGAAAGAGTATTCCGCCTGTCTTATTGATTTCAAAATCCCAGTGAGTCCACTGCGTTCGTTTGATAAATGGGTGTACTTTATGATAAGTCAAGAGTTCGTAAGAGATAATTTGACAAAGGCGCAAATTATTGATGCTGTCGCAGCCTCTGCATCACTTCAAATTAGGAAAGACATCCCGATCTTGGTTGCTTTCATCTCCAAGTGGTGTCCAGATACTCATACGGCCATATGTAGGTGCGAAGAACTGACCGTATCCTTAGAAAGTGTGGCTATCCTGCTGAATCTTCCCATGACAGAAACCTTAAAACCAAGTCAGTGTCGATGATGAGGAAAAATGCGTACGCCACAGTTGCGAAGTCGAAAGGGTTTGTCCGAAAGGAGAACGATACGAAGTGTTTCTATGCCCGGTGGATGTCTCAATGGTTTCCCATTTGGTGGCACCGGATGGAAGAATATTACACTCCACGTCGCGGCATTCTTGGCTCTGGTTATCCCGGGATATTTTCGATGATGGCTCTGGCTGATTTCCTTGATAACTCGTGCGCCGCTAATTTTCGTCCATGGGCCCCAGTGTGTACATCCATAGCCCAGGTTAATACTTTTGCTTCTGCTCCAAACATGTCTTTGCTTTCGATGGAGGGAATGCAAGGCGTCGGTGAGATTATATTCATGCGAAGTTGCACGTCTGGCTATATACCGTCTTTCTTTCGAGGATCGTGTCAGGCAGTCTCTTATAATATTGAGCGAGCGGCTCGGCATATGGGTTTTGACTAAGGGGTCCCTCTCGTTCGTCAGCTGGCAGCTCCAGAGGGTCCATTATCGGACGTTCTTGATGCTAGTGTTCTTGCGTCGGGCAGAAGTATCTTTTTCTTGCTTTCGGAACGAAATCCGTCGACTACCTCCAAGTATAACGCATTCTGGCAGAGTGAATTCCTCGTCATCCAGGAATTTGTGAAAGCCGTAGTGGAGAACACTCGTGGTAGGCCTTCCGCCGAGATTTTAGCAAAATATCCGTTGTTGAGGGATACTTCTTTAACCAAAAGGAAATCGTCGGTCTGGACGTGGACAGTCCCCAAGTGAAGGAGCGAAGGTCTAAGAATCGTACAGGCGGCTTTCAGTCAGACTCCACGGTTCTGCCGACTTTTAGTTCATCCAATATGCGGGTACGTACGGCTCACCTCTTGACCTTGGCCTGGATTGTTTATTTCCTTGTTCCTTTTCTGAGAATGCGCCCTTGTATTATGTCTAGGGTCTCAGTAGTACGAACGCCTTTGCCAAACTTGCGAACAGTCAGAAAACATCATTTTTCGAGACAGAGAGCGGCGTTCAGAGCCTACCCATGATGACGCAGAACTCGAAAAGGATGAGAGTTCAGGGTCAAGCGGTGGCGAGAGAAATTCTTCCGATAGTAGTGTTGAATCTTCGTCTAGTCAGTCTGAAACCGAATCGGTGAGTCCCCTCCATGTTTTTCTTCTTTCTCCTTTTTTTTTTGCAGTAAAACTAAATTTTGATTTTTAGGAGGAAACCGTTTCTGGGGATGATCTTGAAGTGGAAGACCACCAGAGTAAAGACGTAGTCGTACTTCCCACTGCGGAAAATAGGCCAGCTAGCGGCTTGGACATGGAGATTCATCGTCCCGAGGGTGTTTCCGTGACTCAGGTGGAGGAGAGCACTTCGGGGGGTGAAATCGTAGTTAGGGATCTCCCCGATTCTTCGATTCGGTTGCGGTGTGCCACCTTCAATCCTCGAATCGGCCCCTTTCCTGTGTCATGTGTTGATTGGTGGATTTAGCGTGCCGGCTAAATATGCGACATTGTACACCAAGATTTGGGAAAGCTATGGTCGCATTGCCACGACTAAGAAGATCACTAGTCGACATGAGTTGGTCAAGCGTGTGGAGGAAGTCTTGTCTTCGATTGATGAGATGTGCAATGTGACAGGTCATACAATTTCTGAGGATGTAATCTCGAGCTGGAAGTTCCATTGTGACATGTGCGTGGGATTCGAATTCAACATTCCTTGGTTCGTTGAAGGTCTCTCTGATGTTGAAAGGTCGTTGGCTGGAGCAGTTGAAGGTCCTTCCGCGGACATGATGAAGAAGTAGGAAGCGGAATCCAAGAAGTTGTGCAGGAAGCTGAAACTTAAGAGGGTGGATCTCCAAAGCACGAGGGAGGCCTTTGCCAAAAGGAACAAGCCGTTGTTGGAAAACTTCCCTTGAATATATATCTGTCTTCTGGACCTCTTATCTTTAGGTTTTTTTTTATTGAAAGGCAAATGAGACGCCTGGTTTTGGTTTTTGATTTTCTGATTTTCTCGGGTTATTAGATGAATGCTACCTTGACGGTTTTGGATTATATATTTTTTTGAAAGAAATGCTTAGAATTGAATTGTCTTTGGCTATGAATGAAAGTGACGCAGACATCCCAGGAAAACCATGGAACCGTGTGTTGGTAAATGACATGGGATGAAACATGGATATAGGTTTTATCAGAACTTGAAAAAGCAAACCACGTATTTTTGTCTAGATATAAGACTTACTCGGTTTCGCAGGTCTTCTGATGAGAATAAACTTTCAAGGTGTAGGACCAAGTTTTTTTTTTTTCGAGAAACATGGTCATGGGAAGTCCCCAGTCTTCCGAGTCGTTGATGAGTTGTCTGATAACTGCGCCGTTAATCCCGGGCGGATCGTTTTGCTTCCAGCCTCTGAGAAGTCCCCAGTCATCCCTTGTCGTGTCATGACTGATAATCCAGCCGTCGAGTAACTGAGTCGGAGTGGATCGCCTTCCTCTACCATCTTGACGTCTGGGTCGAAGAATGAGATTGCTGGTTGAAAATTTACATTGTAACCGAAAAATCAAACCTCCCGCTGTGGTCGCCAATTGTTTGTAGGTGAAAATAGTTTCTACTGATTTCGGTAATTGCGGGTGTGCAGGTGAGAAACAATTTAAACCCTAAACAATGTACTGCAAGGGAGTACTTTAGATTCGAGAGATCAATCTGTACAAGTCCGGCCTAAACCAAGAAATGGTCGTTCCAAACTTGCTTCGGTTACAAAGTGCAGGAGAATGGGTTGGTTTTGGGGAGGGAAGCAAGGAAAGTGGTGAGACCAGAATAGTTGATTCTGGAAGAGTAGTTGGGTTACTACGACTTGTTATCAAAAAAGTGGGAGAGCTCCCAAGGTGGGCTAGCAAGTAAGTATTTCTGAGTGTTGTATCTCCCGTATGAACTTGTTGTTCCAATGGAAATAGGTAAGACCTATTTATACAAGTCGGAGTAAAAACGTACTCTGGTCTCATTAAGGAGTGGGGAAGTAAATGGGAGGAGGTGGCAACAGTATGCATGGAATTGATGTTCCATAAAGTGGTTAACGCATGAAACTGGTTTTCATGAAACTTCTAACGTTATGGAATTGATGTCCCATAAAGTTGTTAACGCATGTGCTTTATGTCCCATGAACGTTTCACACATAACTTCCCGTATTTACTAACCACCTCACCCTTATGACACTTCCTTATGACGGGCGTAGTGTACGTCGCACGCTGTAAACCGCCAAACCAATACCCAAAGAGGATCCCCCAGTTTGTGTTGATGTCTCGAATGTTTTGGAAAACATGTAGCACGTATTTTGTGGCTTGGCAAGTCAAGCTCGGGAAACTTCCAGCCTGGTGACCTTCGACGGTCGAGATTTTGCATCTTGAGATGAGGGGCAACCGTTGAGATTTTGGCATCTTGAGGGACGAGGCGCAAGGCATGTCGTTGGCATGGCAAGGTTTGGCGTGGCCAAACTTAGGTTTTCGGGCCAAAGGTTACCATGTGTCATCTGGTAACCTTGGATGACTAGGATTTGCTCCTGGGATTAAAGGGCAACCGTTGATTGTTGCACGCTTTCGTTTTGGTAGCCACGTAGTGAGGGACAACGTGGTGACGCGGCTAAGTTGGCATGCCGTTGGCGTGGAAAGGCGTGGCCAAACTTAGGTTTTCGGGCCAAAGGTTACCATGTGTCGTCTGGTAACCTTGGATGGCTAGGATTTGCTCCTGGGATTGAAGGGCAACCGTTGATTGTTGCACGCCGTCGTTTTGGTAGCCGCGTAGTGAGGGCCAACGTGGTGTCGCGGCTAAGTTGGCATGCCGTTGGCGTGGCAAGGCGTGGCCAAACTTAGGTTTTCGGGCCAAAGGTTACCATGTGTCGTCTGGTAACCTTGGATGGCTAGGATTTGCTCCTGGGATTGAAGGGAAACCGTTGATTTTTGCACGCCTTCGTTTTGGTAGCCGCGTAGTGAGGGCCAACAGGGTGGCGCGGCTAGGGTTAGACTTGGCATGTGGGGCCAAGGGTTCGCCTTGGGCGTGGCTAGCTTTGGCTAGGTGCGATTTTGGCTTGGCATGTGGGGCCCAAGGTAGTCAATATCGGTTGTACAGGCCGATATTACAGGTTTTTATCGGATATCGGAAAATACCTATACGATATCGAAAATATCGCCGATACGAAGACGGAACGATAAAAACGTTTGTATCGGCCTGTATCAACCGATATATCGGTTTTACATATACACTGATATTATCGGTTCCAGTATCATTTTTAATAAAGATAAAATCTATGAAAGGAAAATTAGGCATTTCAGTATCATTTGTAGTAAACTAAACATGAGCGAGTTAAGGCATTTGCTTTGTTTTGGAAAACAGAATGATCCATAAATCGTTAATAGTGCGGCAAAACCGATTGCCTTTTTTGTTTGGGAATTTTTCTCGCAACCCTTAAGTTGTTAGATTGCCAGCATCAAGTTTTGATTGTGCATAGGCAATTCTGAGGAAAAGGAGTTAATGAGAATGTATGTTATACCTCTTATTTTGGAAGTTTGAGAAATGTTTATGATTATTATTATTTTTGATTATGATTTTTATAGATATTTGAAATTATAATTTTAATGATGTATAGCCGATAAAAACCGATAATATCCTTTGTATAGGTGTATAGGACCCATCCGATACGATAACGATACGCGATATTAGCTACTTTGGTGGGGCCAAGGGTTTGTCATGGGCGTATGGCGTGGCTAGGGCCAAGGCAAGGGCGTTTGGCTTGGCATGATGTGACTAGCATGGCTAGGGCCAAGGCAAAGTGCGTTTGGCATGGTTCGACTAGCTTGGCTAGGTTTGGTTTGGC